>VDFB02009967.1:0-23017 GCA_007258455.2 Sequoia sempervirens
GTACTTTTTGGAATTTACTATTTTTAGTAAATTCTATTTTTGGCAGCTTCCAGTTGAGCTCAGGTTGGTTGACTTCCGGTTTCAGATTGATCAGTTGGCTTCATCAGTATTGGCTACAGGGCACTTTCGGAGGAATAAGTTAAGTCATTCAAATTAAAGTCACTTTTTAATTATTATATTTTAACGTTGACCTTGGCCTAGAGTTAATGACTTAATGTTGTGTTTAAAAAGTGGTCATTGAGGGTGGCGCCCTCATTAAAAGAATATTTTAATATTTCCCTAAGTCAAAGCAATGATTGGAGGGGCGCATATTTCATAGGGTGATATTTAATTAAAATGTCAATTCTAAAGCCTTGAAGAGAGAGTACGCCCTCTTGAGGAAGATGAAGGTTTTGACCTAAAAGCAGATTTTAGGGTTTCGTGAAGTCAAGCGGAAGTTATAAAAAGGAGTCTTGTGCATCATTGTTGGGATCTTGGAAAATACACCGTTATGCTGCCGGATTGATTCTAGATTGCTTCGAGGGATGAAGACCTCCTAGTTTGGGCATCGCTTCATGTTTGCAAGACAACATCTAGTGGTGAATTCAGTCTTTTGTGAGTGCATCTTAGTTTATTCATTTGTGTTCAGTTTTGCATTGTAATAATCTGTATTTGGCATTGTAGTGTTTCAGCTTATTGTACTGTTCTAGACAGCAGATTGCATGTTTTGTTCATATCTTCAAAAAGACAAAAAATAGTGTTCTGGGTATCCATCATTTCTATGTGTTAGACCTAGGCGTCTCTTTTCCCAAGTGTTTGGAATTTTTAGTGAAAGCATTAATTTTTAAAGGGAAATCGACTGGTTCAGCAGGGCCGTACCTTGTACTTGCATTGAAGTTTGTGCATTATTCATTTTAGGCATTTTGAGTCTTTTAAGAGTTTAATTTGAGCGCCATCTTGTTAGTAATATTGTGCAACGGTAATCTTGTCAATTGAGCAAGTTTCCGGAGAGTTATGAGCATTTGATTAGGTTCATGGACTGCTGTTAACTCTTTCAATAAGCAGATTTGTAACAGGGAACAGAAACAGCAGTTTGATCCTTGAAACTTTTCGATTATGGTATGCATTTCTCAGATAAAAGTAACTCTCTTTGATGTAATATTGATCCATTGATGTCACAATGACGTTGGCAGGCGTAGGCCTCTTATTCTTATGTCACGTGGTGAATGTTGGCGGTTCTTTTAATATTGCTCAAAAGTTGGTTGTAATTCATGAGTTCAATCAAGTTAATGGTAGTGTTAGATCTAGCCCTATGGTGGCTACTTTCCGTCTTAGATTGACAAGCACATTCTAGGTGTTGGTAGATTGATTATTGACATTTCCTTCAAGTTTAGCCGGTTATTAGTTTGAAATAATTATAACTCAAAGCCCTATGGTAGCTTAAACTTCCCCATTAAAGATTTGAGCAAGCACGATACGGGTGTTGGTGGTTTCATTGTCGGCATTTCATTTCAAGCTTTGCTTTACGTAATCACTTTCCAGTCATATAGTGCTTCCGCCACCTTGGATTGGGTAGCACATACTTGACGTTGAGTTCCCTTTTGTATCTTGAGTTTACTTTCTTGCACGTTTCGGTTTATCCATCTAACCTTAACGGGTGCACTTGCTTGAATGTTGTAATCTGTTATTTGAAAAGCGAAAAAATTTGGCTCGGTATATTTCAGTGGTATCAGAGCCACGTATCCTGCCATCCTGTGAAATCAGCTTTCTATGAGTGACAGAGAACAGAGGTATTTGGCAAGAGTATACAAGAGAGACACAGTTCAGACACAGTTGTATCAAGCCCCAGAAGGTCAAACCGCTTCAGAGATTTTGAGGGCTAATTGGGAGCCTTCACAAGAAACAGAAATGGGGGATAATGAAAGAAGTTCTGGCAACAGAGGTGACAGTGGGAAAGGTATAGACAATTCAGCCAATCTAGGTCAAGGACTTGATAAGAAGATGGATGCTTTGTTGGATATGTTCTCTCTCATGTTAGGGAGATTGGGTCCGAATACTCCACAAAACAATACAGTGCATGTCGGTGAGCATAGTGCTAATAACCAGCACAATGGTCATGTTGCCCAACCTTCAGTTAGCAAAACCTACATTTCTGCTAGACCACTCAAACCCACGTTTTTGGCACCAGCAAACCCACATCCTGATCCCGAAGAAAATACTTCATCTTTGGAGAGGCTAAGGATAGGCCGTACGGAATATGACACCCTGCCTGATGAAGTCAAGCTTGACATGTCCTTTAATGATTACATGGAATATAGAAGGAAGGATAAGGGCCAAGGGAGAAATTATGATCAGAGAAGAACTCCAGCACAAGGAGATTTGTACCAAGCTGTAAACAAAGTGACACTTCCTCATTTTGACGGGAGTGATGCAAGTTCAGCCCGAGCTTGGATTCAAAAACTAGACAACTATTTGGCACTTAGGCCAATGGCTAAAGAAGAAGCGATTAGATTCGCTACGCTACACCTAGATGGGGTGGCGCATGAATGGTGGTACCATGGCCTAGTCACCTTAGGTCATGGGTCTATCACTAGCTACGATGAGTTCACCAATAGACTCATTGAGAGGTTCGAGAAAAAGGACCCAGAAGTGCATTTTAGGGAATTGGCACAGTTGAGACAATATGGCACTGTGGATGCCTACATAGCTGAGTTTCAAAGACTTTCAGTTATGGTCACTGGAATCACAGAGAGAAGATTAGTAATCCTATTCACTGAAGGATTGATGGAGCCAATCAAGGGTTGGATCAAAGCTTTTGATCCACCGTCCCTACAAGAAGCAATGAGAAAAGCTAGAAACATGGAGTGGGCTGCTCCCAAAGCAAAGTTCCATTCCAAACCAGCTTTTCACAAAGGGATAGAGGGAAAAAGTTTCATCAGAAGCCTCACCATAAGGAGTTTAAACCACAGAAACCTCATGGCTCAAGATTGGATCCAGAGACTATCAATGAACTCCGTAGGAAGGGGTTATGTTTCCGTTGTTGGGAAAAATGGTCCCAAGATCATGTGTGCCCAAAGGGTGCTAAAATTCATCAAATTGAGTTCTATACAGTTGATGAAAGCAATTCTGATTTTTCTGATCAGCAAGTTGATTTTGAGGACATCGATGAAGAAAATACTCCAGAAGAGTCTGAAGGTGAAAAAGAAAGTGGTGGTACATTGGCTCAACTTTCGAGCTTCCAAAAGAATGAGTCTTTTAAAGTTCGTGGGATGATCAAAGGGCAGCGTATTGTTGCTTTAATTGACACTGGAGCAACACATAACTTCATAGACGAAGTTGTGGTGGCAAAGAAAGGATTGCAAACAGAAGACTTTGAAGGGTTCAGAGTTATGGTTGCGGATGGGTTTCACATCTCATGCACCAAGAGGATTTCGAACATGTCAATGCAATTGGGCAATTACGAAGTCAAGGATGACTTCTATGTGGTCAATATTGGAGATACGGATGCTGTCCTTGGCATTCAATGGCTGCGATCTCTTGAAGAGATCTCTCTAAATCTGCAAACTATGGAGTTGAAGTTTCAATCCGATGGAAAGAAGGTGGTGTTGAGAGGAATGTCAAATGGTGGCCCTCGGATTGTGTCGTTCAAGAGGATGGCGAAGTTGATGCGTCATGATCAAGTGGAGTGGGCTGCGGAGTGCATGATCCTTCCAGCTAGCCCAGCTGAAACGAAAATAGAGCATCCTCCAGATATTCAGTCTTTACTCACCAAAAAGAGTAAAGTGTTTGCTGATTTATCTCCTGGACCTCCTCCTGATCGAGGTTCAGAACACATCATAGAGCTCAAGGAAGGAGCTAAACCGGTGATCACAACTCCATACCGGTATCCGAAGAGGCAAAAGGATGAGATCGAGAAGAATATCCGAGAACTTTTGGAGATGGGTTTCATACGCCCAAGCAAGAGCCCCTTTGCATCTGCAGTGGTTCTTGTGAAAAAGAAGGATGGTACCATGCGCATGTGCGTGGACTATCGTGCTTTGAACAAAAGCACCATCAAGAATAGATACCCCATTCCCAGAATAGATGAGCTCATTGATGAGCTACATGGGGCTAAGTTCTTTTCGAAGATTGATCTGAGGTCGGGATACCATCAGATACGAATGAGGGGGTCAGATGTGGAAAAAACAGCTTTCAGATGTCACTATGGCCATTTTGAATTTTTAGTCATGCCATTTGGGTTGACTAGCTCGACAACCTTTAGATCTTGCATGAGCAGTGTCTTCGAGAATCCCGATTCGGGGACATGCCGATATTTTTGTGGCGTTGATCTCCTGACCAAGACTTGGGAGGGATTACCTCAAGCGCGGAGGGAGGTGCCCAGGTATCATGGAGATCGAGCTTATTTACAAAGCACCAAATGTGAATTTGGAATGGTGGAATTCTCTTGTACCTTGGCCACATAATCGGTCTTTGAGGAGTAAAGGTGGATCGAGAAAAAATCAAGTTGGCTTTCGAGTTTATTTCCGGTTGAAAGGTTTCCTTGGTCTTTGTGGTTTTATCGAGATTCGTGGGGGTATTCTGAATCGCGCTCCCCTGCGATTCTCACCAAAGAACTTTGCTTGGTGAAAAAGGCTCAAATTGTTTTGATAAATTCAAAGATCATGAGCACAAATTGCAGAGTCTTGGCTATTAGGATTTCTCCAAGCCATTATTTTACAATGTGATACGTAGGTGTGAAGAGTGGGGGAGCTGTCACGCAAGACAAACACCCTATCGTGTTTGAGAGCAGAAAATTGAGGGGTGTGGAAAGATCCTATTCAATTTATGACAAGGAAATGCTTGCCATTATGCATGCATTAGCCAAGTTCAGGCAGTACTTGGTGGGGAACAAGTTCGTGGTTAAAACAGACCACAATAGCCTCAAGCATTTTATGCACCAGAAGGATTTAAATGAGAGGCAGCAGAAATGGGTGAGTAAGCTTCAAGCTTACGACTTTGACGTGAATATGTCAAAGGGAAAAATAATAATGATGGTAGATGCTCTCTCCGAAGGCCTCATCTTTGGCGCTCGTGGAGCTACTTGCGGAGTGGAGAGACATGTTGCTTCAGCGATTATGCCAAAAATCAGTTTGCAACCAGCGATACGGAAAATTACTTTCCATGATGAAAAGTACCGGTGGTTGAGGATTGATTCGATTATAAAAAGGGGAAGAATCTTTTCGGTGGGCGATTCTAAATAAGAAAGAAGATTCTTTTAATTTTCATGACATTTCGATTCTTGGTCCTGCAAAGGTTTTTTCAAGACCTATAGGCAGATCCGAGAAAGATTTTCTTGGAAAGGTTTGAAGAGAGAGATTCAACGCTACATTCAGGAATGTCCTGTTTGTCAAGCAAATGAAAATGAGCATACATTGCCAGCCGGTTTGCTACAACCGCTGATTCCCAATCAAAAATTAAGGGGAAAGCATTTGAATGGATTTCATCAACTGGGTTGCCCAAGGCCCAAAGGGAAGGATTGCATTCACGTGGTAGTTAATGAGATTAACCAAGTTTGCTCATTTCTTTGCCATTACCGGCCGCACTACGCAGCCCAAGTTGCGAATTTGTTTTCGAGTGTTTAGGCTTCATGGGTTGCCCAAAATATTGTAAGAGTGATAGGGACAGCAAGTTCTAAGTACCTTTGGCAAAAGTTTTGAGAATAGTGAATGCTTGTGCTCCTCAAGCAGTTATCACCCCCAAACTGACGGGCAAACAGAAGTGGTGAACAAGTGGCTAGAAGGCTACTTGAGAAACTATGTGTCAGAACAGCAGAAAGCTTGGGTTAAGTGGCTGCATATAGGCGAGTACTGTTACAACTCTACCTTCCATATGTCAATCAAAATGTCTCCCTTCTTGGCACTTTATGGGTATGAAGCACCCAGCTTTGCAGATTTGGTGTTTGGTGACAGCAAAGCTCCTTTAGCCAAGGATTTGTTGCAGCATAGTCAGGACATAATGAGGTCCTTGAAGGAAGGATAATTTCCGGTGCACAAAATCAGCAGTTATATCTTTGATGGTAGTGGCGTTCTTTTGAGGTTGGGGTTGTGATTATCTCCATTTACAACCTTATAGGCAGGTCTACTCTCAAGAAGAGTGGGTAAAGCCGTACCAAACTTCATGGGCCATTCAAAGGTCCTTGAAGGTTAGGTACAACATGAATTAGAGCTACCTTCAGATAGCAGAGTACATAACGTCTTCCACGTGTCTCGCCTCAAGAAGGCACTTGGACACAATGTGGTTGCTTCTTCACAGTTGCCACCGTTGGACGAAGAAGGACAGTTGGTTCTGGTTCCCGAGGAGATACTTGATGTCAGAGAACGTTCCTTGAGGAATAGAACTATCAAAGAATGTTTGGTAAAGTGGAAGAACCTGCCTATGGAGGATGCAACGTGGGAAAGTGATGAGATATTGCAGCACCCTAGTTTGCAATTGCTTGAGGACAAGCAATCTTGGGGAGGGCGGACTGTAATGTCCCCTTTTCAAGCCTGACATTTTCAGTGACCGTCAGCGTTTCTTTGGGAACCCGAAGGCTAGTCGGAAGTTAAAATTAGGGTTTCCTAATTTTGAGGAGGTCATTGCTTGGAGATGATAGTTTTAATGGCGGATTCCTTCTGGGTTTTCAGAGGGCTTCGCAGTGGTATGTTCGTCTCAGCATTCAGAGTACTTTTTGGAATTTACTATTTTTAGTAAATTCTATTTTTGGCAGCTTTCCAGATGAGCTCAGGTTGGTTGACTTCTGGTTTCAGATTGATCAGTTGACTTCATCAGTATTGGCTTCAGGGCACTTTCGGAGAAATAAGTTAAGTCATTCAAATTAAAGTCACGTTTTAATTATTATATTTTAACGTTGACCTTGGCCTAGAGTTAATGACTTAATGTTGTGTTTAAAAAGTGGTCATTGAGGGTGGCGCCCTCATTAAAAGAATATTTTAATATTTCCCTAAGTCAAAGCAATGATTGGAGGGGCGCATATTTCATAGGATGATATTTAATTAAAATGTCAATTCTAAAGCCTTGAAGAGAAAGTACGCCCTCTTGAGGAAGATGAAGGTTTTGACCTAAAAGCAGATTTTAGGGTTTCGTGAAGTCAAGCGGAAGTTATAAAAAGGAGTCTTGTGCATCATTGTTGGGATCTTGGAAAATACACCGTTATGCTGCCGGATTGATTCTGGATTGCTTCGAGGGATGAAGACCTCCTAGTTTGGGCATCGCTTCATGCTTGCAAGACAACATCTAGTGGTGAATTTCAGTCTTTTGTGAGTGCATCTTAGTTTATTCATTTGTGTTCAGTTTTGCATTGTAATAATCTGTATTTGGCATTGTAGTGTTTCAGCTTATTGTACTGTTCTAGACAGCAGATTGCATGTTTTGTTCATATCTTCAAAAAGACAAAAAATAGTGTTCTGGGTATCCATCATTTCTATGTGTTAGACCTAGGCGTCTCTTTTCCCAAGTGTTTGGAATTTTTAGTGAAAGCATTAATTTTTAAAGGGAAATCGACTGGTTCAGCAGGGCCATACCTTGTACTTGCATTGAAGTTTGTGCATTATTCATTTTAGGCATTTTGAGTCTGTTTTAAGAGTTTAATTTGAGCGCCATCTTGTTATTAATATTGTGCAACGGTAATCTTGTCAATTGAGCAAGTTTCCGGAGAGTTATGAGCATTTGATTAGGTTCATGGACTGCTGTTAACTCTTTCAATAAGCAGATTTGTAACAGGGAACAGAAACAGCAGTTTGATCCTTGAAACTTTTCGATTGTGGTATGCATTTCTCAGATAAAAGTAACTCTCTTTGATGTAATATTGATCCATTGATGTCACAATGACGTTGGCAGGCGTAGGCCTCTTATTCTTGTAATCTGTCAGTAGTACTGGCAGTTTCTTTATTATTGCTCAAAGTTGGTTGTAATTCACAGTTTCAATCAAGTTATGGTAATTGTTAGATCTCCGCCCTATGGTCGCTACTTTCCCGTCTTGGGTCAGCAAGCACATTCTGGGTGTTGAGTAGATTCAGTATTCAGCATTTCCTTCAAGTTTGCTTCAGTATTAGTTTGAAATAGTATACCTCCGCCCTATGGTAGCTACTTCCCACTCTGGGTGAGCAAGCACATTCTGGGTGTCGAGTAGTTTCATTATTCAGCATTTCATTTCAAGCTTTGCTTTCTGTAATCACTCCGTCATATGGTCGCCCCTCACTCCACCTTGGATTGGGTAGCATATACTTGACGTTGAGTTCCCTTCTGTATCTTGAGTTTACTTTCTTGCACGTTTCGGTTTATCCATCTAACCTTAACGGGTGCACTTGCTTGAATGTTGTAATCTGTTATTTGAAAAACGAAAAAATTTGGCTCGGTATATTTCTAATATGTTAGTTGTGTAGATCAGATTTGTCCACATGTTTCTGTATCACATATTCAACCATTCTATTCCTACAATGAAACTAAAGCCTTGATTGTAGCCTCATTTTTATGATTATTGAATACTCAGGGAACTTTGGAGTTTGATTACTTTTGGAAATGCAACTGAAGCGTTGGCATGCATGTAGAGTTTACCTAACACTTTAGGAAAATGCAGCAATGTGAGAAACATTTTTGTTATAGGGAAACACTGGAAGAAAGCATTGTTCAGAAAAGAAAAACTGTCCTCTTGATTGTCCTAATTTTCTTCCTATCTTTGAGAGGGAAATGATCTATATTCCAATCATTTCATGTTGTAAATAGGATCTTTAAAATTTCCTGAGTGGCTCTACAGTAGTTAGCAGTTGTGATAAGTTGGTAAAAAATTTGGAGGTCTTGTAACTGACAGATCAGGCAAGTAAATTCCTTGCCCAGCCTTTAAACAAGCATTACCAATATCTGTTCTATTCCCTAACTTTTTTTGGTGGGCCCCCCTAAGAGGGACGAATGCCCATGGGGATTGAGAGCCAAGACACACAGAGTAATTTCCCAAGTTATCCCCTTCAAAAGAGATGACTCGGTGACACCTCCATTGCATGCTCCCATCTAGTTTGTTACACGACCATCTCCTTTTGGTTTCAAAGAATTTCCTAGACTTTTGGAAAGATTTTGAAACTCCTTGAATATGTTGAGACATTAAATAAGTTAAATAACATTTCTAGGCATAGGAATAAAATACTCTTTCTATCATCCTCTAGAATTTGGGATTTCAATGCTCTAACCATCCTTCTTACATAAAAATCAAATCCATCAATAAAAATTCCAATCATTTGATTGTTGCCAATTCCTCAACCTTTTCTTGCAAGTTTCCTAAAAAGTTTTAAATTTATTTTATAAGCAGACCTAAAGATAACCGCTCAGACTTTTCCTATCATATTGTGGTGTAAGATTTCTCATAATTGCATGAAATATTTACCTAGAAACAAATCACTTGAAGCTATTCACAAATAACCTTGTTGCTCAAAGAGTAGTATAGACTTGTTTTCAATGAATAGAACTCAGTGATTTCATTCATGAATTGTGTACTATAGATGCAATGAAGTTGCATTTCTAGAAAATACAAGGAGAAGATGAGGATGACAACTCACTCTTCAAAAATAGATATTCTTCTAAGGAATAAGTTGACTCTACGTTCTCAAAAAAGGAGTAAGTTGAGACCTCATTCTCCAAAGAAAAAGCATAACTAAACCTAAGTAAATAAATTACCCAGATAAGTTGAACTTAAGCTGTAATAAATGCTTGACTTTACCAATCTGGCAATAAACTGATTCCATTTATCTATCTCAGATCAATTGCTTCTTCATATCTGACTCCTATTGACACCATTGTTCATATGCATCATGCTCTAACAATAAAGTAGAAAAATGAATGTTTTCCTGTTCAGTCCTTTTGGTGAAAATAAATATAGTGATTTAAATCTCACCCTAATAGCAGGTTTTTTGAATCTTCTCTTCCCAACAGTTTAAGCACCTCCACCTTTAGGTTCTGTGAATGCTGAAGCACATCTCTTTTGATTCATTCAGTTTTCCATCATTTTTGCTCACCATTTGTATGATAGTTTGAAGGCTTACATAGCCTTGGAACAACTTATTCCTTTTTTGAAGTTCAGGGATTTCATTGTTTTCCTTGATCAACTCTTCTGCCAAATCACTATTTTGCCTCTCTCTCTCTCTCTCTCTCTCTCTCTCTCTCTCTCTCTCTACCCACCTGCCTACATATCTATCAATCTATCTAAAGATAGATGGATGTATAGATAAAAAACTTAATAAAATCACATTTTGTATATGTATTTCTAACTTAACGAGTCATGTTGAACTTTCTTTTAATCTTCCATATGTTTGAATAGCTAGGAATATTAACAAACATTCGTAATGAACTAGCAAATGTGTTTTTCCAATGGTAGTCATTTTTTAGATCATTGCCAAGCAAGACAACAATTTGGTGTATAAGACAGCCTTTATGCAAGCATTGCACAAGAAGATTGTTTTCTCCATTTACCTTATATTATTTTGAGGTGTGCAACACTTTCCCCTCACGATTCGAACATGTGAATTCCATTATGAAGTACATGCTTTCACCATCATATCAACTCTTGTGTAGCGTGTGAGCCTTGATTCCACTGGATTAAAATCAACAATACAATTAGTAAGTAAGCATTAAGCAATCCTTGGTGTAGTGTTGTTGAAGTGAATGAATTTGATGTTACAGTATAATTAGAAGGTTCAAAAGGACTCTATCAATTGGTAGCTATATCATCCCAACCAGAAAAATTTTGAAGTGAAGAAAAGGTCATTTTCAAGATTGATATTCATATAATAATACCAAACCTTCACAATAGAAGGTATTAAGCAATGTTCCATATTGTTTCCAGACAGGGACTCCAAGAAACATGGCGACACATTTAGGGGAAGATGGGTTGGGAAGGGACAGCAACTTAAAAGAAGGGAAATTTTTAAAATATAGAAATTTCAACTATCCATACAGTAGGGCATTCACCATATTACATAATATTAGAGCGGATTTGAGATTTCACAAGTCAACATACAGATTAACAAAATTTCATTGTTATCATTTTAGTTTTCATTGTCACTATGCATATACAAAAAAAGTCCAAGAGGCTAAAACTATAAAATGACAAAAAGTAGAAAATCTGAAAAACAATATATTCTATAATTCAAGGCACATTTCTCATTTGGGCATTTTTATTTAGTTGGCAAGCATGCCTTTCTTCCTCACTGAATCACTTAAAAATTTTGTTTGAAGTAAGGTTTTTAATGCTTAGACATCGAACAACCCTAATATTTCTATACTTTGGTAATGCAATGTCATTGACATTAAAATCCCTACTGTACTCAATTATTGATGAGGCAGAACACTGAAGTAGGGGTTGTTTTGATCCATACAAAGCCACTTTAACCACACAAATTGCAGCTGTATATGAATGAACTGAAAAATCCTATGTTCCACCAAGTTTCTAGGACGTTGATGACAGCAAATAGAGGGACATGTTTCCAGAACAACAGGGGATGCGAGGCCATATTTTAGGGGATGACAATTAAAAAAATAGGGGAAATTAAAAAATATAGGAAATTTCAAATATTTATATAAGAGGGCATTCACTATACTCATTATATAAACATAGTATGAAACGTTAGAGCTCAATTGAAAATTCACAAGTTGACAAACAAATTAACAAAATTTCAATGTCTAATCATTTTTCCATTACCAATGTGCATATACAACAAAACAAAAAAGCCAAGAGGTCTCAACTGCAAAATGTAGACAACTGGATCTATGACTGCTATGCCTCTACCTCATCTTTGCCTAAATTGAAATTAAACTTTGAATCTGAGTCACTGGCAATATGAGGGATTGCCTCAAGTTTAGCCGCACCCCATAATACTTGGTCCGCATTTGATCTGTAGGCATATACACGATCAAAACCTACGAACAACAAATCTCCAAACTTGTGCCATCAAGAGTTTGTATTTAGTCGCTTCCAAACTTGCGCTTTTTATCTTGCTATGTACATATACAATATCATGATGGACGATTATAGCATGAATGCAATTGCGGCTCCTGGACACAACTACCAATTGTTGCACTTGCACAGAGACCAAACTGAAAGTAATTCCTACACTTAATATCATAGTTATTCTCTTACACCATCCTCCTTGATCACCAATAAGTTAAAATTGTCTTGTCCAAGAATGTTCTATATAACTCTTGAAGAGTGATGCACTAAATCATTATTAAATTATCCCATGTACTGTGCTTCTTGGATTATTCCATGACTCATTTAAAAAATTTTAAACCTGCCATTTGTCGCTTGAACCATAAACTACATTAATTTGGCTTTTGTCTTTGCACCTTTTGTAACATATCTTTGTTAGTATTCCTACACTACATAGAACTGTGCCTACAAGAACACATATAGTCTTTGTCACCACATTTCCAATGTGCCACATGCTAAAATATGCGTTCTCCCTACTGTATATCATATATATTGTGTAGATTCGTGCTTTGCTTCACCATGTTTCTGATGCACCTATTGCTGTGTTAGCCCTGATTGCTCAGTGGGGATCTTTTAGTTGCCTTCATGAATCTTGGTATTGTTGGACACTCTACCCGCAGCAGTCTTAATATTTTATTGTTTTATTAGAAGGATGCGAATATTGTTTAGAGCTTTTCCAGTGGGGACAGCTAGCCCAAAGTTTCCGACCGTGTCTATGCTGTACCTGAGACATTTCTTGAGAGATGTCGGAGCTAGGGGATGACGCGAAGATGATTACAAGGCATCCTTGAAATGTCCCCAGTATAGGGACACCTGAAATATAGCATGGGATGAATCCCTGTGTTCCTTGGAAAAGTATTATATACAATACAGAGGGAAACATTATAACTGGGTTTATCAACCTTTTTCTGCCACATTGTAGAATTTTCTGATTTCAACTTTCAGCCATTTTGACATCATTCTAATTTCTCACAGCCATTATTAGAAATAATGGCAATGATGGTAATAACAGTTTAAGCCAGGTAGTGGTTTATGGACATGGCTTTAACAAAGGCAATCAACTTTTCATTGCTCCATTCTTTAACAAGAGGTAAAATTATGGTACACTAAAAATCAACAGGTTGAAAATATTATCTGGGTTTGATATAGAACTCTCCATCAAAAATAAATAAAGAGATCGAATTGTGGTACACTGTATGGCATCCCTAAATTACTCACAAATAGATTTCAAAATGTTGGATTGAGTTTTTTTTCTTTAAACTGTAACTGCTGTCTGGGGATGCTGGCTGTCCCCAGGGTGGAGACACCCCCTGGGGATTGCAGACAACCATTTATGGACAGGAAAGGAAGATAGAGACAGCTTGGGGACGTTTCTGATGTGTCCCCACATCCCCAAAATGTCAAGGGAATGGGGATAGCCAGAAAACCCCCAAGAACACATCCCCGTGTATCATAGGCATTGAGGATAAGGCATATTCTTTGACAAGATGTGGGACAGATATATCTGCTAATGTCAATTTCATATACCTTTATTAGGTCTATTAAGGGAATGAATCGTCTAAACTACGGTATCAGGCTCCCATTTTGACAACTTTCCACAAGCACTTTCAACCTTGTGTAAGTAAATATTTGTTAGAATTGACTAAAAATTGAGCAGGCTGTATTTGCCTTGTATGAATTTGAACTGGATCTTGGCACAAGACATTCTTAGATGAGCTTCTTGCTGTAGTTATTTGATTCAGCAATTCAAATTATATTTGAGCTCCCATTCAATGAATACAGTACTTGCTTCTTGCACACTGTCATTAGCTGAAGGCTATTATGATGGATTTAATAATTTTAATTACATATATATCTCGATAGAAATGCATGTTGTTTAATGTTTGGCCTTGAGTACTAATGCATTATTATTTAATTTAGAATGGTAGCATTATGGCTATCGGTTTCTATTTGCGGCTGTTAACCATTCAATGCTCATGCTAAAGTTACTGTTATACGGTTTGATGCTCTTTTTCCAGATTGAGCAATTGGAATGGAAGATTCAATCAGCCAAGCTAGAAGAATATCAATATAGACAGATTGCATCAAGTAGCATTCCAAAAGGCTTGCATTGTCTTTCCCTTGGGCTCTCTGATGAGTATTCCTCAAATGCTCATGCCCGGAGGCAGTTGCCATCTCCAGAATTAGTTTATCGTCTTACAGAGAACACCTATAATCATATTGTCTTGGCATCTGACAATGTCCTTGCAGCATCTGTAGTAGTTTCATCAGCTGTGAGAAATTTCATAAAGCCGGAACAAATGGTCATCCATGTAATTACAGATAAGAAGACATATCCAGCAATGCATGCTTGGTTTGCTTTGCATCCTCTTAATCCTGCCATTGTTGAAGTGAAAAGCATAGAGCAATTTGACTGGTTGACAGAGGATCAGGCTCCAGTTTTGAAAGAATTAGAAAATCATGTTAAGGTTCAAAAATATTACTATGGAGACCATTCAATTGGGAAAGCTACTAATGACAGTCTTCATGTCCTGAACTTGAAACTGCAGTCAAGAAGCCCCAGATACATATCAATAATGAACCACTTGCGCATATATCTTCCAGAGGCAAGTGAATCTCAAACCCTCTTAAAATGTCTCTTTCTCTCTAAAATAATACCCTAAATGAAATTATTACACGGATAAGTGCTTGCTTCAATCTAATTGCCTTCTTACTTCTCTGGGTTCAGCTCTTTCCAAATCTCCAGAAGGTTGTGTTTCTTGATGATGATGTAGTAGTTCAGCGAGACATATCCACATTGTGGGATATTGATCTTCAAGGAAAGGTTAATGGTGCAGTCGAGACATGCAGGGGAAAAGACCAATTTGTTATGTCAAAGAGTTTCAAGAACTATTTCAACTTCTCTTATCAACTTATATCAGGGAATTTGGACCCAGATCAGTGTGCATGGGCATATGGTATGAATATCTTTGATCTGGATGCTTGGAGAAGGACAAATATCAAGGAGGCTTACCATTACTGGATCAAAAAGGTAAATATAATAAATTATTATTTGATACTTGTATGGCATTCATACGTACCAGAGCTCTTACTGATGGAACCTCAGTTTTCTTTTGCAGAATCTGGAATCTAATTTTACTCTCTGGCGTTTTGGAACATTGCCCCCAGCATTAATCTCTTTCAGCGGTCATGTTCATCCCATCGATCCCATTTGGCATATGTTGGGATTAGGATATCAATCTAAAACTAATCTTGATGATATACAACAAGCTGCTGTAATCCATTACAATGGGCAGGCTAAGCCATGGCTGGACATAGCATTTCCACACCTAAAACCTTTTTGGACTAAGTATTTGGATTACTCTGATGAATTCATTAGAAGTTGTAACATTAGATAGCCTTAGCTTTGAAGCTTTGTGCAGTTTGTTTCATTCAATCTAATTCTTATGTTGCAGTATAGACCGCAGGGAACTGAGGGTAATGGTGAACTACTTGGTTAGTTATGTGCCTTTTCACTCATTTCAATGAAACAGTAATTCCATCTGACTGCAAATCCGTGGATGAGCAAAGATGTGTTCCAGAAGTTAATCCTTTTGTACTTTTGTATTCTGTAAAAATTTCAGTTAAAGCATTTTTGCTTGAAGCTTGGTTGTTGTATGGTTCAACATTAGAAGAATTTCATTGTAAACATTTTCTGTACAGACAACATACAAGTGGTGTTATATCAGAGTTCAGATTATTAAGGAGCTAATTGTATAAAGTTGAACATATGAAGAAAAGAAGAAATGGCAACTTCTACTGTAGATTTGATTAATTTATTCTAACAAAGAATTACATTGTACTTATCCAGTAAAAAGTGTTGAAGGACTGCAAATCCAATTCAATTCAATTATGGGAGGGGGCCCAATGGTGGTGAGGGCTATGTTGTGCGAGGAGTCCACGACAGCAGAAGACACGTCGGCCAAATTTTTGTTTTTTGCATGGTATAGATGGTCCAGCTAGCAACTTGGAAAAATTAAACCAGGCGAAAAATTCGCACTTTTTCCAACTCATACTGAGCAGTTTCCAAAAAAGACTTTTTATGAGGCAAAAGGTGGCATCAACCATTGGTGGTCGTGTGGTACCCGCTTACCTGTTTCACACCACACCAATCCTTGCGAACTTAATGCGCATTTACTCCACATTAACTTGCCCTCTTCCCTCTGCCATTGGCCTTTTGGCAACCACCCTTGCATGCTTTTCACAAACTAGGTTATCATTTCGGTTCTTTGCAACACCATTCAAGGTTGGCGTCTACACATAACACCGTCCATTGAGGGACCAATGGTGGTGTACTTCACAGCTGACTGTGGAGACATTGGGAGCAACTCGTGGTGTCATTTTTTTCACTTCTCGTGTTTATGAACACTTCCAAATCGTAAGGAAAATAGTAAACTTCTGCCATCATAGGTGAGGTTGTCTTTTGACCTCACAATGGCAATATCTATCCGTTGCATGCTTTTTTAGTTAATTTTGTTTCGAAATGCTCTTTATAGTATTGAAAATCTTGTTTCATTTCAAAGATACTTCATGCAGCTATCTTGTGACCAACTGTGTGTATATATACGCACACAACCGGCCAAAAGATATATTGATATATCTGCAATATCTTTAAACAATGTATATAGTATATTACATTTTGATTGTCTAACTTTGCAATCTCCATAAATATATTGAGAGTATTTGAGGGTATCATATGCTCAATTGTTAAGGGTTTCATGCAGCTATCTTTTGACCAACTCTGTGTGTGTGTGTGTGTGCATATACGAGTGTATGCACACACACACAATTGGCCAAAAGATATATATCTCAAACATGCATATGTCCATCTCTGCAAATATAGCATTTGAGGGAATCATATACTTGACTATTAAGGGTTCCATGCACCTATCATTTGGCTAAGTGTGTATATAATTATATATATATATATATACACATACCATTTATGGGTTTCATATACTCAACTATTAAGGGTTTCATGCAACTATCTTTTGGCCTGACTCTCTGTTCTTCACTACTGTGAACCCCTCGCACAACATTACCCACAACACCACCGTCCTCTCTGCCCTTTCGATACTACATTTTGCCCACCATATGAGACTTCACATGCACCTTTGTTACTGCTATGAAGGACATTTCGATAGCACTTGAAATGCATTGTATGTAAATATATAATTATTAGACCCTAAATTGATAATATATTTTTTTTAATATATAAATTTATGAAATGTATGTATATGTATGTACATAAGTATGGCATATATGAAATGTATGTATGTCATACATACATACATATGTATGCACGCATACATACATACGTCTATATCTATTTACATGCATATGTATGCATGCATGCATACATGGATACTTACACACACACACATGTGTGTCTAACAATTTAGGGGTTATATATAACTTGGAACAACATTATGATATAAATTTTTATCCTTTTTGAAACAAATATACCTGTAAAAGCTTATGTATAAATTGAAACAATGTTTTCATACATGTAAGAGTCATTGTAATCGAAGAACAAACAAACCATACATCTAATTCACTTCACTGTAAATGAACAAGGCTATATGTCAAATGAAACAAGAAATGCATGTTATAGTATCATACCCCTAATTTAAACACCTGTTGCAGCTTCCAAATTATGTATATTTCAAAGTTGTTCTAAGATTACAATTGTATAAACTATTCAATGTATGTTTGTTATTCATATGTATCATGATTTTCTTCATAAACATTTGCATACATACATATTATTCCACCTATCATCCTTAGTTTACAATTTAAACCCCTGTTGTAGCTTCCAGAGTATGTATATTTCAAAGTTGTCCTAAGATTACAATTGTATAAACTGTTCAATGTATGTTTGTTATTCATATGTATCATGATTTTCTTCAGAAACATTTGCATACATACATATCATTCCACCTATTATCCTTAGTTTACAACTGCTTTAAGAATGTTAAATTAGCTATGCCATTTGCATATGCACATACACACAGTCGGCCAAAACATAGGTGCATGAAACCCTTAATAGTCTAGTATATGATACCCGCAAATGGGTATATATACATTGCAAATATGTGTGTGTGTGTGCGAAGGAAAAAGATATATAAATTGTTGTTTCATATAGCCTTGTTCATTTACATTTAAATGAATTAGATGTATGGTTTAGTTGTTCTTCAATTGTAGTGAATTTTACATGTATGAAAATGTTGTTTCAATTTATATCATAATGTTGGTTGAAGTTATATATAAATATCATAATATTGTTTCAAAAAAGAGTTATAAATATTTGTATCATAATGGTGTTTCAAGTTATGTATAACCCCTTGACTGATTATATATATATCTTTCCATGATTAGCTAAGGGTTGTAAGAGTTAGAATTGGGGATATGATAGTATAACATGTATTGCTTGTTTCATTTGACATATAGCCTTGTTGATTTACATTCAAGTGAATTAGATGTATGGTTTGTTTGGTGTACAATTACAATTACACTTACACGTAAATTGTTGTTTCATGTACCCCTATTCATTTACATTTAAATGAATTAGATATATGGTGTGTTTCTTCTTCAATTACAATGAATTTTACATGTATGAAAATGTTGTTTCAATTTATATCATAATGTTGTTTGAAGTTATATAAATATCATAATGTTGTTTCAAAAAGGGTTTTATATGTTAGAATTGGGGATATGATAGTATAACATGCATTGCTTGTTTAATTTGACATATAGCCTTGTTCATTTACATTGAAGTGAATTAGATGTATGGTTTGTTGTACAATTACACTTTTACATATTGTTGGTCATTGTTTCATGTAGCTTTGTTCATTTACATTTAAATGAATTAGATGTATGGTTTGTTTTTTTCTTCAATTATAGTGAAGTTACATGTATTAAAATGTTGTTTCAATTTATATCATAATGATGTTTGAAGTTATATATAAATAGCATAATGTTGTATCAGAAAAGGGTTATAAATATTTGTATCATAATGGTGTTTCAAGTTATGTGTAACCTCTTGATTGATTATATATAATATATACTTTCCATGATCAACTAAGGGTTGTAAGAGTTAGAATTGGGGATATGATAGTATAACATGCATTGCTTGTTTTATTTGACATATAGCTTTGTTCATTTACATTGAAGTGAATTAGATGTATGGTTTGTTTGTTCTACAATTATAGTTACTCGTACATGTATTGAAATGTTGTTTCAATTTATATATAATCTTTTCCAACTATATTAGTTTTAGAAAGGGTTATAAATATTTTTACCATAATGTTGTTTCAAGTTTTATATAACTCCTAAACATTAATTTTATATATATATAATACCTTCATATCCCCAAATCTAACTCTTACCATATCTAACCCTTTACGTTCACATCAAGGAGATATATATCTACATGGCATACAACCCTTGATTGAGAATGGAATATATTCTCTCAGTCAAGGGTTGTGTGCCATTCCATGATCACTTAAGGGTTCTATGCCATACACATCATGATATATCCTTTATGTGAACATATAGGATTAAATGTGGAACGAGTTAGTATTGGGCAAAAGATACTATAATACAACAAGCATTCACTGTTGATAACATAAAATCAGCTATGTTAAGGTGGTTTTCCATTGTAGGGAAACGTCAAAGATGAATATAGTAGTATTCTAAAAATTACATTAGTTAGACACATTACATATCAATTGTTTAGGTTCTTTCCTAAGGTATTGAGTTTTCAGTTGATGAAAAAAGTGTCAGATGCATGCAACATAAAATTGCAAGGTGGTGTAACTTTTGTTATGTTCATCGTGCGACTAAACCAACAGTTCCAACATATTCAGATGGGTGGTTTTATACTAGGAAAATTCTTGTTTCACACCCAAACATGTTGAAATAGTCCAAGCTACATTGTATCAACGAAGTCTCTTAAAAGACTAAAGTGCAAAAAGGAAAAAAGCTTTGAAAAACTATTAGTAAGAAACGGTGGTATTTACAAACATTATTTCTAAGGCTACAAGATCACTTAGGGCCCCTCTACAATAACCTACCTCAATTTTTGATATCTCTAAGGCATTTTCCCGTGGTGTCAAGTTTTCAGTTGATTGAAAAAGTGTAAGATGTATGTAGTGTAAAGTTGCAAGGTAATGTAACTTTTGTTTTGCTCTTCGTACAACCAAATCGATAGTTCCAATGAGTCTAGATGGTGGGTCTATGCTAGGAAATGCCATGTTTTACAGCCAAACACATCGAAATAGTCTGAGCTACATTGTACTGACGAAGTCTCTTAAGAGACCAAAGTGCAAAAAGTTAGAAAACTTTGACGAGCTATTACTCAAAAATCATTGCACTTAGAAACATTTTATTTGATGCTATGGGATCACCTAGGGCCCCTCTAGAATAACCTCTCTCAGTTTTTAATATCTCTAAGGCATTTGTCTATGGTGTCAAGTTTTTAGTTGATGGAAACGTTAGATGCATGCAATGTAAAGTTACAAGGTGGTGTAACTTTCGTTCTGTTCATCGTGTGACCAAACTAATAGTTCCAACACATTTGGATAGGTAGGTTTATGTTGGTAAAGGTCCTCTTTTGCACCCAAACATTCTGAAATAATTTGAGCTACATTGTATTGTTGAAGTCTCTTAAGAGACCAAAGTGCAAAAAGATAGCAAAATTTGATGAGCTATTACTCGGAAACCATGGCACTTAAAAACATTATATCTAAGATTAGGGGATCACCCAGGGCCCCTCTATAATAAAATCTCTTAGTTTTTGATATCTCTAACATGTTTGCTCATGGTGTCAAGTTTTCAATTGATGGAAAAAGCATTAGATGCATGTAGTGTAAAGTTGCAAGGGGGTGTAACTTTCATTTTGTTCATTATGTGACCAAATCAACAGTTCCAACACATCCAGATGGGTGAGTTTATGCTAGGAAAGGTTCTTTTTTGTACCCAAACGCATCGAAATAATTTGAGCTACATTGTACCAACAAAGTCTCTTAAGAGACCAAAGTGCAAAAAGGAAACAAACTTTGATGAGCTATTACTCAAAAACCGTGGAACTCAGAAACATTTTGTTAGAGGCTATGGGATCATGTAAGGCCCTTCTATAATAACCTCTCTCGGTTTTTGATATCTCTAAGGAATTTTTCCATGGTGTTGAGTTTTCAGTTGATGGAAAAAGTGTCAGATGCATGCAGTGTAAAGTTGCAAGGTGGTGTAACTTTTATTTTGTTTGTCATGTGACTAAACTAATAGTTCCAACACATCTGGATGGGTGGGTTTATGCTAGGAAAGGTCTTGTTTCACACCCAAACACATCAAAATAGTTTGAGCTACATTGTACCAACAAAGTCTCTTAAAAGACCAAAGTGTAAAAGGTAGAAAACTTTGACGAGCTATTACTCAAAAACTGTGGCATTTACAAACATTTTTTTGAGGTTGCATGATCATGTAGGGACCCTCTACAATAACCTCTCTTAGTTTTTGATATCTTTGAGGCATTTTCCCATGGTGTCAAGTTTTTAGTTAATGGAAAAAGGGTCAAATGCATGCAGTGTAAATTTGCAAGGTGGTGTAACTTTCATTTTGTTCACCATGCAACTAAACCAATAGTTCCAACACATTCAAATGGGTAGGTTTACGCTAGAAATCAGTGAATAAGTGAAGCATTTACTCAAATACACACAAGTCATGAAGTACACACATGAATACAAAGTATACGCATGAAAACACGTAAGTTGCAAAGTATACATTGGAATACACATAAGTCACAAAGTATACACGTAAGTTGTAAAGTGTACACTTGAATACACATAATTCATAAGTCACAAGTCATGATCAACTCTCATTCCTACAACATCCAAGATACAATTTACACAATACACAAACAAAAGTACCAATTTCCATATGTAAAGAGGAATTAAAAATAATCATTTCCATTTTCACACCAATGTCCCCTTCTCTGAAATAGAGCACAGGAACTCGAAATATTTTAAGCTACAACATGCATTTTATTGATTATAGACAAAATGAGTAGACAATTTCAATGTATTCCTCTCTCCAATTTTTTGCCTGAAAATATTAAATAGCATCAAGCTTGAATAATTAAAGCTAGTTTGTATTATTTTTAGACATTGAGTGATCAACAGAAGAAGCTTTTACCACCCAATTACTACTTTGGCTACTTCATCTTAGGAATTTTGGCTACTTACAAGGACGATGTGTAAACCAAGTACATGTTTTGATAGAGATGTATAAAAAACAAACCAATTAGTAAAACTATAAATAAGTCTACAAGAGAACAAAATCAATTTGACTGAAATCTCAATGGTTTCTTAAACAACACTTGTCAGATCCCCTACTATTTTCAAAAAAATTGCAAATTATTCATTGGCTAGAGAAAATTATATCTAATAAAGTCATATAGGCTTACTACAAAAGAGTCATATGGAAGTAAAATGTCACATATATCAATTGTACAAAACATATGTTGAAAAATTCCACATAGGCATACAACAAAAAACCCTAATACATAGTCATTTCCCACTAGGGGAAGGAAATAGATCATGTGTTGCCTTTGTGGTTGGCTGGATGGAGTTTCTATTGATTCTTTTATCTTTTGAATGTGCCAACTAGTCCTCCTCTCTTCACTCATCTAGAGATGCAACTGATACAATAAAAAGTATATAGGTTAATATATATAAAAATTGAATTGTGGAATGGCATATAAAAAAATAATTATGAACAAATAATCATCACGCTCTTCCACAATAGTAGCACGTTGACAATCTGGAGTGATGAGTTGTGTAATGCCCTACCACATACCCTAGAGGACACACACTAACAACCTAAGGCAAAACAATTTTTTTTTTTTTTGAAAGGTGCAACATTCACTTGTATGCAGTTAGCATTAATATTAAGTTTTCTAGTCTAAGTCCTCTAGGGTCCGCGACATCATTA
>VDFB02009968.1:0-49068 GCA_007258455.2 Sequoia sempervirens
CTTAATCGAACCTAAAACAAGGCTGCCCTAACACAATTTGGACTTTAGCATATCAAAACCACAAGATTTCACTTGGAAAACACATCTTCCACCATTAGGGCTTCATGCCCAATCCACTATTCGACCTCCCTTGCACCAAAATAACTTGAAACCATCTATTTACTATTGATACAAACCCATTCCACCAATCATAGTAGTCACAAGGGGGTGGAATGGGTGTAATTCACATCTTAGATGACCTTTAAAACCCCAAAAATAGAGTTAACAAGTAGGCTTAGAAAATCTGAGATTAAATGCTTTAAACTCACTATTTTTTCCTCAAACCAGGTGCAAAACCAAGTTAACACATGCCTTCAAATATTGCCATAGGTTTCAAGACATAACACCACTATATGAGATCATACAGTTCAGGGAAAATGAAGAAAACTCAAAAAATCACTAAAAAATAGGGGTATACTTTATTTATTATGCTTTCAATATTTAGAATCAACCTTCAATTGAAATTTTACATCACATTTATAATGTTTCCACTCCAAACTAACTGTCTCCACCAAACAAAATTAACTTTTAAAGTATATAACTGTTTTCCTTCCTCAAATCTTCTTGTTTAAACTTTACAATTTTGCATTTTTTTCCTAATCAACAACTTTTCAATACTTTTGCACTATTTACCCCCCTAGAAACCTAATATTCATCAAACAAGACTAATTAAAAAATAAAATGGTCTCAAGACCTTATTTTATGCCAAATATACCAAAATCTAAAGCCTAGACAATAACTTCAAAAATTGACAAATTTTCAACAGTGGTGCCCCTGCACCATACACCCCACTTTTAAAATTTTCCAAGTCTCTTGGAAAGCTTGATGTTGTTAGCCCTTCTTTGTGCCCTTCATACCTCTGAATTTAATTCTCTCCTTCAACAGGTTCATTGTGCTCTTGTCTCTCATTGCCTGCAACCTTCTTGAGTTTACCTTCACTTGTTCTTTGTTCTAACTGTCCTTCCTGTACTGTGGGATGTTTTTCCACTTTTCCATCTTCAAATCTTGATGTCACATTTACATTTACATCTATAATCTGTCCTCCATTATCTTCCATCACTTTCCTTTGTTCCTCATGCTTTATCCATTGTCCTTTAGTTTCTTCATCTGCACCTTTCTTACTGTCACCTATACCCTTTCCTCTGTCAGTCCCACTATTGTTTGTACTCTTACCTTTTATTGTCCCTGTCATAAATGTACTTGTTTTTTCCTCTATCTAATGACCAACACTGTCCTCTGTCGCATCCTCATCATGATTTCTTGTCTTTCCCTTCATTGTCTTGTCAACACCATCAACTACTGTCATGACATCACAACTCATTGTCCTTTTCTTATTACAATCCTTTGTCCACTTGTTTACTGTCCCATCACTTTCACCATTTCTTGACTATCATCTTACCACTTTCCTTGCCTTCTTAGCCTCACAAACTTGTGCTCTTACTGTCTTCAACTGTCCACTTACTCTTTTTTCCACCACATGGCAACTTACTATCCCTACAAGGATCTTATCACCTTTATCTTTCCTTTCCAAAGGCTCCTCACTCTTGTATTGTTCTGTCTCAGTCCAAGATACATTACCATTCACTTTTTCCTTCCACCTATAGACATTCTTCTTTGTCACTGTCTACAAATCTCTTTCATTTCATCTATCCACTGTCTACAAATTAGATTCCCTTCTTGTATCCACTATCCTACCCCTATCAAGCATTGCATTGGCTACTAAACTCTTGTTCTTTCTTTCCTCCACATTCACACACTCTTTTCTCCCAAGCACAATAATCTCGCCATCTTCTTTTGTTTCCTCTACCAATGGGGTCAAAATGAACTATCTCCCATCCTTCTCAATTAGGTAAGTATTTTTCCTTCCATTATACAACGTTGACTTGTCAAATTGCCAGGTCCTTCCTAACAATAGATAACAACAATTCATGGGGATTATATCACAAAGAATTTCATATTTATACTGTCCAATCTGAAACTCAACTCTTGCTTGTTCACTCACCACCAAAGTTTGAATATCATTGACCCATGACACCCTATATGGTCTCTCTCTAGGTACTTTTTGTAAGTGCAACTTTTCTACCATTTCACTAGACACAATATTAGCCATACAACCTGAATCAACAATCACTTTGCATACCTTGTTTCTACACTTGCAGGCTGTCTTGAATAATGCTCTCCTTTGAAGCAACTCTTCCTCCCTTGTTGTCTTCAAAACTTGTTTCCTCATCATCAACATCTCTCCAATTTCAGGAGTAGCAACCAATCTATTGGAACTTGAACAACTTTCTGCCTCATCTTCATGAACAATTTGTGCTCTCCTATTTGGTTTTCTTTCTCCTCCACTTGTTGATGAATCACTCTTCTCAGGGAACTTCTAAGAAGGATGTCCATATTGTTGACAATGATAACACCTACTAGCAAAAATGTTGTAATTCCTTCCACCTCTAAACCTGCCCCTTTTACCTCTATATCCTCCTCTTGATTCAGGTGCTTGGTCTCTACTCTTATTAGCATCTTCATGATCTTGTTTGGACTTCCTTATGCCTCTTCCTCTATTCATGTTACCTCTGCCCCTACCTTGCCTTGTCTTCTCTTGATTTTATCCTCTGCCCTTACTGCCATTTGGAAACATTCTTCTACTGTCTTAGGAGGATTCAAACTAATTTCATCTCTTATGTTTAGTCTTAAACCACTCAAATACCTGGCCACTCTTTCAACCTCATCTTCATTGTGACCAACCCTAATGCATAATCTATGAAATTCCTTAGTATATGACATTACATCCATCTCCCTTTGCTTCAAATCTTGCAATTTCATAAAATTTTGTATGGCATAATCTGTTGGTAAAAACTGAGCCTTTACTTTTGCTACCATCCTATCCCAAGAGCTTATTTTAGACTTAACTTTCTTGACCCTATCTTCTTAACAAAATTCCACCATGTGAGGGTTGGACCCTTCAATTTTTTCTTTGCATATTTTACCTTCTTACTTTCTGATATGTCTTCAAACTCAAAAAAGTTATCTAAGGCATCAATCCAAGCCAAAACCTCTTCACTATCCATCTTACCTCTGTACATTGGCACTTCAACCTTCACTTTTGGAGTGTTGTCACCTCTTACCACCTTTAGCATCTTGATCATTCTCCTTTCATCAGGGTCTAAGTCATCTTCATCATTTTGGACTCCAACTAGAGGGTTTCTTTCTTCCCCTTCATCTTCTTTATCACTTTGGTCTTCATTCACTATTCCTCTTCTCTACTTCTCTAGAGTTTCTATCCTTGCTAAGGTGGCTTCTTGAGACTATTTTTAGAGCCTTTCCTTCTAAAACAACTACTCTTTCAATTCCTTTATCTCCTTTGCCATTGCATTGGCCTTTGGAGGCATCTTCACAATCTTGCCTCTTCAGCTTCCAATCACAAACTGCAAATTTCTTCTTCAAGGAACTACTTCCTCACTTTGATACCACTTGATGTAAGCAAGGGAGGTCCTGCAACACTTCCAACACAAAATCAATCAACAAAAAACAATTGTCAGATCAACAATTACTCAAACCTACTCAATCTCTTCCAAAACCCACTCTATTCCTTGGAGCACTGGGAATCAATTCAATCGGGTAATTCTCCTCAATGACCTTTGTCCAGACTAATCCCAAAACCTTTTCAAGGACCCATTTCATTGGTCCAAAATGTATCCAGAAACCACTACTAGTTATTTTGTGACAACTTCTCCAATTCAGCCTTTTCTCACCTTTTAGGGCTCAAATTAGCCCTCTTTTACAAAGGAAATTACCTCCAAATGTTTGCAAACTCTCTAAAACCTTGGGGAAGCAATTCCCACATGTCAAAAACCCAAGAATCCACAATTAATTCTCAAAATTTCCCTCAACCCAGTATCAAACTCATAAACCCTCTCTAATAGCCACAAAACTAGGGTTTTATTGAAAATCCCTTTACTGGACTTCACACAATCTTTCCAATACCTTAAACTAGTCTAAAAACCTCTTCTCAAGCTTAATTGAACCTGAAACAAGGCTTCCCTAACACAATTTGGACTTTAGCATATCAAAACCACAAGATTTCACTTGGAAAACACATTTTCCACCATTAGGGCTTCATGCCCAATCCACTATTCGACCTCCCTTGCACCAAAAAAAATTGAAACCATCTATTTACTATTGATACAGACCCATTCCACCAATCACAGTAGTCACAGGGGGTGGAATGGGTGTAATTCACATCTTAGATGACCTTCAAAACCCCAAAAATAGGGTTAACAAGCAGGCTTAGAAATTTTGAGATTAAATGCTTCAAACTCTATTTTTTCCTCAAACTAGGTGAAAAACCAAGTTAACACATGCCTTCAATATATTGCCATAAGTTTCAAGACATAACACCACTGTACAGGATTGTACACTTTAGGGAAAATGAAGAAAGCTCAGAAAATCACTAAAAAATAGGGGTATACTTTATTTATTATGCTTTCAATCTTCAAAATCAACCTTCAATCAAGCTTTTACATCACATTTATAATGTTTCCACTCCAAACTAACTATCTCCATTGAACAAAACTGACTTTTAAAGTATATGATCGTTTTCCTTCCTCAAATCTATTTTTTTTTACACTTTACGATTTTGCATTTTTTTCCTAATCAACAACTTTTCAATTCTTTTGCACTATTTACCCCCCTAGACACCTAATATTCATAAAAAAATACTAATTAAAAAATTAAATGGTCTCAAAATATTATTTTATGCCAAATATACCAAAATCTAAAGCCTAGACAATAACTTCAAAAATTGACAAATTTTCAACAATGGTGCATGCCCTTGCACCACAAGCCTACCCCAATGACAAGGTCAAACTAATGGAGGAAACACAAAAGGTGGTCTCCATCCACTTCCTCAAAGTCAATAGGTAGATACTTAAAAATGACCAAGAGCTCACCTGGGTGAAGGCTACAGTGGACATATTGACCACTAATGTCAGGGCTAAAGATGATGAAATATCAAAGCTGCATAAGAATTTACAAGCAGATGCCACCAGGGAGGCCCTCCAAGCCGAGCAAGTTGAAAAGGATAGACTCCAAAAGGAATTGAATGAAACCCGAGTCCAAATTCAAAGAGTAGAGAAAGAGAAGGATTTGGATGAATCCAAGTTCCAAAAGGAGTTGGATGAAGTTTAGGCTTTGAGCAATGGTGTGACGAAGAGGCTAATTGAGGCACATGCCCAAAATGATACTAAAAAAAAGGCAAGGGAAGTAGTTGAGTCTAAGCTATAGGAGAAGGAATAGGAGTTGGCATTGATGCAAAAGGAGCTCTTTGATTTTATGGACATGCAAAGGCAACTCCAACAGAGGCTCAGGGTAGAGACCAACAACTCCAACAATTGAAAGATGAGTTGTCCTGCAACTCATAGAAAACTAGTATTCTTCCCATGATTCAACAAATTTATGTATCACAATGGGAAAGGATCAAAGGTATACCTGCCTCCTTAAATACTGTGCTCAAATTCATTGCAGATTCCCAGAGGACAAGTGCAGAGGTGAGTGCTATGATGGATCAAATGCCCTCACCAGTCAGTCTGAAGGTTGCAGGCTCACAACTACTTATTCAAAAATTATGCGATGCAACCAAGGATGCTTTGAGTGTTGTAGGAGTTGATGATAGGAGTTTAATGGCCAAGAAAGATAACGAGTTCCTCAATTGTAACAAAGCAGCCCTCAAGTGTAAAGCATGTTTAAATGCTTTAGATGAAATAATCATAAGTATGAAGGGGCATATCGAGCAACTTGTTCAATTAGGGCTTCCTTCCTCTTTCCTTCCAAATGACACCATCATATCAGAGGATCAAATGAAGCAGATACTAGAAGGGAAGCAGTAGGACCAAACCGATTTTCAAGGCCTCAACCAATCCCCTAGTGTTGCAGAGGTAGAGGGGATTTAACATCTGCTCACCTAGTTGGAGTATCACATGAAGGTTGCGACACAAGCCTTAAACAATTTTTCTTTTAAAGAGATGATCACTTTGGATAAGGTCTCTAAAGCACTTAAGAAGAAGGTACAACCATCTGAAGCAAAATGGGTGTCTATGCAATCTGCTCTTCAAAAGTTGGAGGGCAACAAGCTTTCCTTTTTTATTTTTGAAAATTTGTGCATGGAACCAGAGTTCTAGATTCTCACCTCCACAGGTAGAGGTCCCCAAGAGTCACCAAGAGTTATAGACATTGTCTACCATAGCTTTTTTTGTGGGGGTGTTTTAGTTCTAAGGTATTGTTAGAAATAATACCTTTTTTCAGCTTTCAAAGACTTTGCGGTCTTCGAGAGTTAGTTGAGAGTCAATCTTCATTTTCCAACTTTGTTGGGCATTTGCTTTCATCTGCAAGCCCTTTTTGTGCTTAAGTTCAAAGTTTGCATGGAGGAGAGCCACATCTCAAAGTTGTGCAACTCCTATCGAGCCTAGAGGATTAAGCTTATAGCGCAATGCGTTGAGGCGCCACATGGCAACTTCATGTGCAACTCCTATCGAGCCTAGATAATAATAATAATAATAATATTTTATAGTCCACGAATACCAGGCAATCTGTTTTTGGGTCTACAGACAGCTTACAGTATATATGGGACTCCTCATACTCCCAAATCTGAGGGAGGCACCCAACTCGTGCTCCACAATATGAGGTGTACATACCTTACCCCCTGCAGGATTTGAACTTGTGACCTCTCTTTCAAGAGTACAAGTTCTTCACCATTAGGCCAACTCAGGCTATACATGGCGCAATGCGTTGAGGCGCCACATGGCAACTTCATGTGCCGCTAATAAAGTTGAGCGGTATTTTTTTATTAAGTGCCCGCTCCCGCATTAAGCCATGTATAGAGTTGGCATAGTTTGGAGAAGCTCATTAGTGTCACAAGTAATTGATGGTACGCAATTGGTCGGGAGTTTTGGTGGGCCCACTGCGAGGTAATGGAAGAGGGTGACATGTGGCGAACCTGCGCTCTTTCTGAGAGCAAAGGCTAGTATTATTGGAAAAGGTCTGTCATTGGCCAACTTAATAATCGAGTTAGCAAGCAGTTGCAACAAAAAGTTGAGGGGCAAATGGCATCATTGCCACCTATGGAGAGCCGCTTATGATATTCTAGTTAGGTCGTTTCAATCGTCACCATGATGGCAATGCCCGAGCCGAGAGAGTGGGGAACCTTTATGTTATCACGGTTTTCAATGCCAAGGGAAATAGTTATCGACTATTGTATCAATCTTCAATAGTTTCAGTAGATTTTTGGATCATATTAGCACTCTTTCAAATTTTTGTAAATTATTACAAAGTTGAGATTATGATATGCTATATGATGGATCAAACCATTAACATGTTATGGCTCATCACCTTAGAATAGTTGCTTGTATGCATTTTATTTCATATCTTCCCCTTTCCTCCCCCCTTAGTTAAAATGAAGAGCCAACTTCTAAAATCTTGGAAATAGTTCTATGAATAGTAATTCAGTTCCACATTTGCAAAACTTCCCAAGACTATATTTTTTGAGCGTCGGTTATTGAGATCAATAGAATACAATCGAGCTACATGGATAATAATATCTCTACCTTTAAGTAATTGGTTACAATATGTCAAGTATAAGCATTAACCTATATATGTTTTATTTGACAAAGTTGCCATGACTAAAGACATCCATTCCATCAAAATAATCCAAAGATTGAACTTGACCTTCTATATATCAAGTGTCTCTAAAGATTTGTAACTTAATAGATGGTGTGACACACCATCATCCTCATCAATAAAAAACAATCCTTTCAACATAATTCATTTTTAAAATATCAACATTAATTTTAAGAGAAAAATATAATATCTTATTAAATTTAATTATATATTTTTAAAATAAAAATTTTAACCCATAAAAGAACCTCCTTTCATTACCATCAATAATCTATTTAAACATACTAGATGTAGATGATGCTCACAATGATTTCAAAGAAGTTGAAGATAAACATGTAAAGATTTAAGAATGAATAATGGATAAATGATCAACATGCTTAATGAAGAAATATGATGAAAAATGTCCATGTGGTGAATGAATATAATCATTTCTAAATTTGGGCTATGCCCCATTTTTAATATGATGTTTGAGTCCCAATACAATCTGCCATTATATATGAAAAAAGAAATATGAATTAGAACAATGGGACTAAAACTCTCTGTGGCAAGTATGCCTACAATCACATCTCCACATGGAGTCAAAGCGTATAACTAAACATAAAAACATGTCAGTGTAGTTGAATCATCTCATTTGCCAAAGAGCCTGCTAAAGAAATTTCCAGATTTATTTTTCTCCAAGCAGGCTACATGAGCATATCTACCCATAAAATCAACACTCCTAGGCTCCTGGCTTGTATCCTCCTTGCATATTTTGCATGTCTTATCCACCCATCCCTCTTCCACATATTCTCCTTCCACTTCATCAGTAAAAAGCCAGAGAGTTTCCACTATAAGAATTTAATTATAGAATACAGAAAGAAAAACTAAAACTAAAATTGAAACAGGAAAAACAGAACCACATACTAGAAACTTACCATCTATGTATCCCTTAAAGAAATCTTTGTAAGTCCCACCAATTTTTCTCCTCAGAGCAGCATACTGTCATGCAACATCATAACAAGTACATCAATTTCTCCTGTATATATATTTTTGGTTATTATTTTCCTTTATTTTAATCTGATCCTCATTCTGTATGTACCTTTCCCTTTTCCTTTCTCTTTTCTTTTTATCATGTCTAAGTCTACAATTAACCATTTCTTCTCTTCTTGCTCTCTTCCATTCTAATGATGGCTCACGGAGTGTGATCCGAAACATTGATGCTAAAAACTTTTTACACAGTCGAATAGAGAAACAATACTGAACTACAATATGAATTGTGAAAACTTGATATCATTAATCTATAACAACATTAAACCATAGACTTTACAGAACATGATAAATATTGTGGCAGTGTATTAATTGACAATTCTAGTTACAGTCTTATCATCACAGAATTAGGAACAAATCCAAAATGGGTCTGAAATTACCTGTTCTCTGCTCATTTTTTCTCCAGATTTAGTGGCAGACTTTGCATCTTCTATAAGTATGGCATCTTCTTCAGACCTTGCCTGAGAAAAATCAAGTGCTTCTGTGATGCTTCCAAACAGAGATTGCTTCGATTTCTTCTTCTCACTATTGTCACTATTGATATTGTTGTTCTCCTTCTGCCCTGCCTTGGTCCTCCCAACACTAATGGTGGCCTTTCCACGAAATTTACTGCTATAATTGTAAGTGGGTGTGCAGAAATCCACAGAAGGATTACATGTATGTGAAGAAGATACAAGAGGGGAAGCAAAATCAATAGTTGGGCATTTGTTCGATTGAAGGGCCAACATCTCTGAGGAATGAATGGCACCTGCAACCTTGGACAAAAGAATCCTCTGTGTTTCAAGAGCAGATGGGTTTTCAGAGATTAAATGACTTGTCAGAATGGGAGGATTTCCATAGAATAATGTGAGGCAGGTAATGTATAACGTGGCCACATATGAGCCCCAGTCATAACAATTTGAAAGCTTACAAGAAAAGTGATCATACCTTTGGAGTTTGGCCTGAAACCCTGTGGGATTGAGATGAGAATGTTATTTGGACAAGACAACAAACCCTAGCCATTCGAATGTTCCCCAACTGATCTAGTTTTGGCCATCCACTGAATTGGAAGTGATAACCAAGCTAAAAGTAGGGAACCCATTTTAATTTATTTTTTGCATGGTGTGGCAAATTATGCGTATCTAAGTTGTTACATATTTTCTTGCATACATGTATTATATTGACATTGCTATCTTATTTCTATGATTAAAAATTGAATTCAATAATAAATGAAGAGAACATTGTTATTCTAATTAAATTACAATGAAAAATAAATCTAATTTAAGATAAGAAATTGAGATAGAATAACAAATGTAGATTTGAATTTTTAGAATTTAAATAAATAAGTTATGATATTTAGTTTACAATTTGATAAAGAAAATATTTTTATAGAGGTCACAAATTGATTTGTCATTGTATTAAGTCATTTAGATTTATTAAATGGTAGTTTCAAGAAAATGAAATTTCTTGTAATATATCAAGTTCAAGATCATGCTTATATATTTGATCTCAATGGGCCTATAAAGTAATTGTCACTTGTGAAAATGATTTGATTAAATTTTGTTAATTGGAATAGGTTTTGTAACAGAAAATTGTATGCCTTTACAATTTTACATTATTTTTTGTCCCCCTAATTTATTGGACTTAATTAAGCTTCTAATTTGTCAAATTATGCATTCCAAGGCCTAATTCTTTCAGTTTTGCAAAAGGGGAACAAACATTAAATAAATGCATTTAATCATTAAATTGCCTTGGATTATGTGTGTCTTAAAAATTTGGGTCAGGACCCATTTGCCCATGGGCGAATGAGTCCCCTTTATGAGCCATGACCTCAATTAAAATATGTTTTTGGTGGCATTTTAATGATCAAAATTCAAATTGGAAATGTCGGCTTTTGGAATCTAATTTTTAAAAAATTATATACACTTATAAATGCCTAGTTATTTTATCATTTGGAATCAAACACACACCTTCTAGCATTCAAGAGCAAATATTATTGTTAAGAGCATTCAAGAGAAGTATTATTAGTCATTTGTAGTAGCAATCAAGATCCTAAAATCATGTCAAAGTTTATGTGTGTTCATGTTGAAGACTAACAAGTGTTGTAGGTCTTCATGTATTCAAGCATTTAAGAAAGTCTATCAATCAAGATCCAAGATACTTGAAGTGATGTGTTTGTCTTCAATCCTTTAAGGCATCCATTGAAGGGTGGTGAGTTGCAACAAGTGTGTTCATTCATCATTTCCTTCCATTTCCATTAAGGCTTTTATCATTGACATCTTGCCATAGTGAAAGTGGGAACACTATTCGCAGGGTTTGATTGAGGCAAACCCCTATATGGTACCAACATTTTCCCTCTTTGTGAATGTGCAGGTTATACGTTGAAGAAGAATTGAAGAGAAGTTGGAGAGCAGTTTTGCATTGTTGCATTTGTTGTCACCATTTTTTCCAAAATATAGAAACTGAGTTGCATAATTCATTTCTAACATTTTGACAAATTTGTAGGTGGAAAACAGAAGCCTAGATCAATCTCTAGAGGACCTCAAAATTTGATCAAAATTTCCCTACAAGGACTCATTCGCCCCTTGGCCGATGTGTCCTAGAATACTTGGGAAAAAATTTTCTAGGTTAGTACATATCACCCTGCATTCCTCAAATCCACTTGCAATTTATTGTTTCTATTTATCTATCTTTAGGAATTTGCATTCTTCATACAAGGTCACATAGTTTAATTAGGCTAATAATTTCAAATCATTCCAAAATAATTTCTTAGGCCCTAATAAAATGCAAACCCAGGTCTGATTGGCTCACCATTAGGGTTGAAAGTCAATCTCTTGGCTTTGTGGTTTGCATTCTAATGAAACCCTAGGAAAAAGGGGGTATGGAGCATATGTTTATATATCTTATATCATATTCACTTATGTTCTATGTTTCATTTTGGCGAACCTGACATTTGTATCAAAACTTTCTAATTTGGTAGTCTTTCAAATCGTAGATCTAGGTTTTACATCATTGTGTTTTGCATCCTTCATTTAGGTTTGCATATTTGGATGATTAAAACTCATAAAAATATAAAAATATTGCGTACATTTTGCATCATAATTTGCATTAGTTTGTGTTTAAGTCATTTAGATATGAATTCCATTCAAAATTGCACTCAAAATTATCACTTTTATTTACACATTGTCATATAGTTGCACTTGCATTTCATCAAAAAAATTTGAAAAAAAATTCACTGTAGAATCACTTTGCAACTAGAAACAACAATCCCAAACAGTAACTTAGACATTCAATTTTTTTATTTTTCAAACCCTTGTACAAGGACTCATTCACCCCTGGGCAACCCTATCCTTGTATAGGTACATCAACAAAAAATTTCACACATGTTTGTCTCTGTTTGCTTAGTTTGTTGGAACTTGTAGATCTCAATTTCAATTCACAATTACATGTTTCATAGGATTTGTTGCATCTAGGTCATTTGGTGAAATAACGAGCATTGTTTAAAATCAAAATTTGTATTTCCAAATCATCATTTTCAAGTCTCTGCATTCTAAAATCAATCAAAATTTATTATATCTCAGATCTAAAATTTGCATCAATATTTGTTCAAACAACATTTATATTCTTCCATACTTGCATTTTACATTAAATTGGGAAATATTAAGCAACATTTCATCATTGGATATGTGTTTTTGTAAAATGTGGATGTCCTTGAAATCCTTGGTTGATGTTTCAAGCTATGTGTTTGGTGATGATCCTAATACAATTGAAAATGTTCATGATCCTTCACCTCCTCATGAATGTACTCATGAAGTAGATATCTTGGGTGAAGATGAAGATAACTTGAAAGAATTGATACACAACTCCTTGCATAACCTCAAGAAAATACATCCTTTTATTCCTTAATGCAATGGCCTAATATTAACCCATGCCAATAACCAACACCTCCTATCATTCCACCAGTTGACATGTTCAACCTTTTACATCCTGAAATTGAACCACAAGGTGTATATAAACCAAAGAGCATGGAAGCACACATTGATAACAACCACAAGGAACGTATGGAATCTGAGATGCTTTTATCTTATGCACACAAAATTACCAATACACCCATTGATTTGGAAAAAAATTATAGTCAAGGCTTTAGGATTTTAAAAAAGCAAGGATGTGATATTCACAATGAAAATTGTGGAGATTTTTCTCTACAAGTAGTTGGGAGTGTTTTTGTGTGCTTTAGTTTTTTTTCTTTCATCAATTTTGTGGACTTGCTGGCCTTATTTCTTTATTCTCCTCTTATTTTTGCATATTAGGCTGTGCGTACTTTCAAGTTGGTCGCAACCCTCTCTCCATATAAGACGCATGATGGCACTACATAGTGCTTTCGTAGTCTTTTATAAAAAAATTCTTCCTAGGTGTGGAGAACATGTGTCTACATTGCGAGTTTTCTTGCAAGCAATACTAAAGAGACCCCAAAAATGCCCACCCATGTGCCATGTGTCCCAAACATGATTTTTGTCGATAAAGAATGTGTGTAGCGTCAGAGCTTATAGTTTGAAGATTTTTGTCAGCAAGAGGATATTAAAGAGCATCAAATATTACCCACCTAATATTTATAGGTAATTTATTTATGTTAGATGGAGTTCCTTTACTAGGCATGGCACTTCATTATTTTGATAGAGGAGATCTTTTCAATGGCGACTAGGATCCAACTCAGCAAGCTTTGCACAAAGTTTTGTGAAAGGAACAAGTTTGAGTGTTTTGAGTTCCATTTCAATTGGGGCTTAGCAACTCAAACTTTATTATGTTATGGGCTCATCTAACATAATCTTATCTTCGAACGAGATTAGGGCAGTAGTTTAATGCCACCGTTCAAGTGTTTTGTTTTTTTTGTGATTAAGAGGTGGAGAGAGCTTTATGTTTGTTGGATTCCCTTGGTCTATAAAAGGGAATTTTCAAGCCTCTCCCAGTAGTTAGAAAAGTAGTAGGTGGAGAATCCATTACAAAGTTGTATCCCTGTAAAATAGTATTTGAAGATTAATTTTGAGATAGTATCTAGTTTAGAAACACTCGACCTTAGTATTTTGTATTGATCTTGAATTAAAAGTAATAAAAGGAGAAAGTGTATTAAAGACTGTGCCTATTTGACCTTTGTTATGCATTTTACTTTCCTGTTTTTGTTAAATCATTGCTTTGTGTCATCTATGTTTGGACATGATTTTGATAATTGATCATTATTTTGGGTTTTCAGATTTTGTAAGGTTTAGCATAAATTTGCAATCAATTAAATCATGTTTACACTCTTTCATTTTTTTCATAAAGTTGTGTTAAGTTTTACACTATGCTATTAAGTGAAACAATTTATGTAAAGGATTTGAAGTATTAGTAATTGTTCTTCTTTGGGTGTATCATCCTCTATTGAACCTTAGTGGGTGCTTCCCACAAGAAGATTTGAATGTTTGCTCTGTGCTTGAATAGGCCTTAGTAGTCCGTTCTCTTTTCAACAATGAAGGGTCTCTAGCACTACGTGTTGATTATTTTAGAGTTGATGCTCCATTAGGAAGATTTGAAATGTTGTAAAATGTTTTGGCACATCGCCTTAGGTAGTTTATTTTCTGCATTTCTTCTTCCCTTTTCCCCAAACCAAGAATGAAGAGTCGACTTCTAAAATCCCGAAGGTCATTTAGTGGAGTGCAATATGTCTCCCATCCATTGAATTTACCATAAGACTATTTGGAGAAGTGTAGGATTTCATGATCAATAGTTCTTTTTCTAGCATGCTAAGTGGGACCCGAATTTCTACTCTATAATATTTGATTTCGGCCTTGAAGAGACACTCAAGTTAGATTAGTGGTGACCCTACAAGTTGATCCTAGGCATTCATGCCCAATATCCAAACTAGAGCATCCTTTACAGGTAATTTCCAATACTCTAAGTTACCATCTTTTGCTTGCAGGAGAAGAAGGGCTACAAGTTCTCTATCGCCTATTAGAAGAAGTAGAGTTAGGAGCATAGTCTTGCAAATAATAGCAAGCAGAGATTTGTGGAAAATAAGAGGGATTATTTTGACCTGGATGTTTGAGGTGGTCGAAAACTTAAAGCAGGAAAGGATGTGTCACAAAAATACAAGGAGAGGTTGAAATATTTATGCACTAGATATGACAAAGTGGTAGCTTGGACCTACAACAATCTAAAGGGTTACAACCCTATTATCATCCAACACACCATCAACCTAGTCGAAGGAGCAAAACCAATCCAACAAAGAAAAAGGTTGATCAACCCCAAGGTAGATTCCTTGATGGAATAAGAATTAAAGAGGCTGATTGAGTCTAGAATCATCTACCCGATCAAACATTCCACCTCGGTCTCAAATCTAGTATTGGTCTAAAAGAAGAATAGCAATATTCAGCTTTATGTAGATTTTAGAGATTTAAACAAAGCATCCTTGAAGGATCATTATCCTCTCCCATCAATTGAGAAAATCCTATAAACTATGGCCAGATCGAAGATGCTCTCTTTGCTTGATGGTTTTTTGGGCTATAATCAAGTTAATGTCATGGATAAAGACCAACACAAGATAATGGTCACCACTAAGTGGAGAACATTTTCCTACAAAAATATTTTGTTTGGCCTGTCTAATGTAGGGGCTACCTTCCAACGCATGATGGATGTCGCCTTCAAGGATCTGATCAGTAAGATCATCATTATTTGTCCATATGACTTGAATATATTTTCTAATTCCAAGAATGATCATTTTGATCATTTAGAAAAGGTCTTCCAGAGATGCCAAGAGTTCAAGATTTCTTTAAATCCCCAAAAATGTGTATTTGGAGTTCCACAAGGCAAGCTTCTTGGCTTGTGGTCTCCAAGAAGGGGATCTCTATTGATTCTGAAAGGATAAAAGACATAAAAGAGTTGCCCTTGCTAGTGAATAAGAAGGGGGTTCAATCCTTCTTAGGAAAGATTAACGTTATCAACATGTTCATTTCTTACTTCACTAGACTTGCAAGGCCCATTACACTCATGCTAAAGAAGGATCAAATTTTTGAATGGACCACGGAGGGTAAACATGCTTTTGAAAAGATAAAAGAAGCCATTTCCACCACTTTAATGTTAGCAAACTCAAATTTTTTGAAAGATTTTACCATGTATGTTTACAACAATGAGAAAAACATTGCCATAGTGCTCACACAAAAGGATACAAAAGAAAAGGGAGAGCATCCTATTTCTTTCCATTCAAGGACCCTGAAGGGATATGAGAAAAAGTATAACTTTGTTAAAAAATAGGCGTTTGCTATTGTAAAGGGCCTTAAAAAATTCAGACACCTAATATCAACGAGCAAGATCGTGGTCCTTATAGCCTATCCCAGTGCAAGGGAGTATATCATGGAGGGAGAAATCACAAATAAAAAGGCGAATTAGATCACTAAGATCCTAGATTATGACATAGAATTCTAGCCTACAAAGGTGATCAGGGGAATAGGGTTGTATGGATATCTTGCCAATGAGCTCAAGCCCTATACAAAGGAAGAGTCCATGGATGAAGTTATAGTAAAGCAATTTTAATAAGAAGAATCTTGGGTTGCCGATAAGGTAAGGTTTATGTAGACTAGAAGGTACTCAACTAACATCCCTTCACACAAAAGGAGATTCTACAGGCTATAGGGCATCAAAGTCATAATCAAAGGAGTTCTTTTTAAGAGAAATTTTGATGGCATTATCCTCCGATGTGTAGATAAGGAACATACCAAAAGGATCCTAGATGAATTTCACAACAATCCTATGGGTGGTCATTTCTCTTCCAAAACCATCTCCTTGAAGATAATGTGGGCAGACTATTATTGGCCTACCCTGTTTGTAGAATGCCATGGCCTAGTGAATAGACGTTCACAATGCCAGTTCTTTGTTAGCAAGCGAAAAAAATTTGGCCATGCCTTTATGTCTGATTGTAGTTAATGAACCATTCACGCAATGTAGGATTGATTTCAGTAGGATGATTAACCCTATTTCCAATTCTAAGCACAAATGGATACTGGCTACTATAGACTATTTCACCAAGTGGATAGAGGTGGCTCCATTAAAGAATGCTACAAAAGGGGAGATTATCAACTTTCTTGAGGAGCTAGTATCAAAGTTTGGCTCCCTTAAGACCCTAATCTCTAATAAGAAATGAGACTTATAGGGGTCAGAATGTTGGAATTTGTATTAAAACACAAAGTCTATCTCAAGAATTTGTCAAATTATTACCCACAAGGAAACAAACTCGTGAAGTCCACAAATTTTAAACCTAATCTGGCTAATAAAGTGGATTAGTTCAGATCATCAAAGGAACTGGCATAAACACTTGTGGGTGGCATTATGGGTCAAATGAATTACTCCAAAGCAAGTCCTAAAATCCTTTCCCTATGAGCTTGTATACAAAAAAGAGGTAGTGTTGCCTATTTCTATGGTATTGTTGACACTACAACTTCTAAAATCCCTAAAGGTGGAGGAAAATGGTGGTATGGAGGTAAGGTTGGCTTAGCTGTTAAATGTCTAAGAAGTCTAGGAAAATTCTTTTGATGCCATGACCAATCGCCAACAGGTGGTCAAAAAATGGTTTGACAAAAAGGTGTATGACCCTAGTTTTAAAGAAGGAAACTTGGTCCTAAAGTATAGTGAGTGTCCTACCAAGCTAGGGCAACATGCCAAGTTTGATTCATTATGGAAAGGCCCTTTCCATTTTATCAATTGCAAAGAAAGAAAAACTTTTGAATTGGAGGATGTATGGAAGGAAACACCATCGAGATTCCAGTAAGCAGTATCTACCTGAAACCCTTTAATTAATTCTTGGGGCTTGTATCCTTGTAAATTTTATACATTATGTACCATATGTAAAAAAATGTAAATGAATTTTTTTTGTGAATGGACACACAAATAAAAAAAAATAGAATTATATTTATTTATATAAACATCATTTACAATATAGTGATAGTATTCTAGGCCTATATCTTTGAGAAAAATAGAGATCTTTTGAGCAAGCTCTATAAGTAGTAAACTTGATACAAAAGAAAGTATTTGCAAATGGGTGTGTTTTTTTCTTGAGACAAAAGGTTCCAGAGAAAGCAGGTGGTAGTTTGATAGTGAAAGGTTGATGCAAACGATGACCCAAAGGACATTAAGTTTTGAAAACACAAGTTACAACTAAACCAAAAATGGCAAGCTGAGAAACTCAAAAACAACTAGTCAATACTCTAGTCATAAAGAAGAGAGCAACTTTGAGGAGTCTGATGGGGAATCAAACCATTCCAATGTTTCCACCCATCGTAGGTTGAGGAGGATACACCAGGTCTCAAAAGTCAGTTTACCACACAACACCATATATCGGCTCAACATTCATCACATGAAGAAGAAAGGAGGCGATAGGGACCGATTTTTCACGATGCCACTCTAATGTGGCCAACATAAAACTAAAAAGAACAGGAACCCACGACAAAATTTCTTCGTTTAACTTGCATAAAGTTCATGAAGTAATGATAAATAGGAAACAATTACTAAAGAAAAATAAATAACTAGAAAATGAAGTGAAGAATAGTACCTCGAGTGGGCTACTCAAGTGGCTGAACCTCACTTAACTAAAACAAAATCTAACTAACATATTCTACACATCTAGTAAAATTGACTTCATTCATTGTATATCATGATAGATTACATAAGATCTTCTTACATATTGTATTCAATCATTCTGAATATCCATCATGTAATGAAACTAAAAATAAATGATAATGAAAAGACTGAAAACCAACTAACTTATGTACAGATTCAACCAATAGCTATATACAAGCTTGAGGGAATCTTACGCAAAACAAAAACTAACCACAATCATTAACTTCACTCCTAAATAGCAGGATGTATAGTTAAGACTGAATTGTTCAAGCCATAACTAAAAAGGAAGGAGAATCCTAATAGGACTAAAACTCTGCAAAGAAGACTTGCATGTAAACACAACCATTTTTCAAAATCCTATCAGTAAAGGAGTCCTTCTTTTCCAACACTTATTAATTTTTCATAACGATACACATTCAACCTCCATTAGGTGCCTTTAATCAGTAATCATCACATTCAACTTAATCTAGAACTCCCCTGTTTTGTTGTCCTAGTCTTCCTTTTGTTGTGGGTTTATCCTACAACTTCTATGTTCTATAGTTTCTCTTTGGCTGCAAAAAGGTTAATATCGCAAAGCATGTACACAAGACCAACTATCAAAAATTAAAACATAGAATTCCATCCACATTTCATACATATCTACATATAAACCATACAATACTATTATGTCATAACCATATTTCCATCATTATATTTTAGGTTCAAGTCTACATAACAAGTATAAAAAGATAGTATAATATGTAAGTATTGTCTGGAAAGAATATCTAAAAGTATCTGAAAGTATGTATGAAAGTAACATAAAATAAGCTAATATTTGGACCCATCAATATCCAACATGGTATCATACTTCCTGACTTAACGACAAACCAAAATAAAACCTTTGTCTGTAGAGCATTCTGATTTACCATCTTAGGAGATACCCTAAACAAACGAAGTCTAGATAGAACACTACTTCAATGTCTTAATATGGAACAAGTGCAAACTGCTTTACATGAAATGCACAAAGGTATTTGTGGGTCTCACTCTAGTGGATCTAGAATCTAGTAAACAATTGCTAATAATAGGGTATTATTGGCCCTCAATGGAGCAGGAATCCGTCCATTTCTCAAGGAGATGCCACCAATGTCAACAACACTGTAATCTTGATCATGCACCAACATAAGAACTAAGACCTATAACAACACCACGACCTTTTTTGCAATGGGGACTAGACTTGATAGGTAAGATATCTCTTTCTTCATCTAATGGACACAAGTTCATTATCACTGCAACTGAATACTTCACAAAGTGGATAGAAGCAATTCCATTAACTTACATCACAGGAAAATAGATATCCAAGTTCATCTTGAATTATCTGATTTGTTGATATGGAATTCCCCACACTATCATATAATGGACAACGAAACCCCATTCAAGAACCAAGATGTATGTGATCTTTGTTCAAAGTTTTCTATCCAACATCGATTCTCCACGACCTACTATCTTTAAGGAAACGATAAGGAAGAAGCTCCAATAAAACCATTCTAAAAATACTAAAAAATATTGTTAATGACACCAATCGTGATTGGAATTTGGAGCTAAATCCAACCATATGGGCTTACTGAACCATCATTCACACACCTACGGGTACCACACCATTTTCCTTGGTCTATGGATTTGAAGCAATTTTACCTATTGAAGTTGAAATCCCCTCACTATGAGTATCTCTAAAAGGCATGGTCAGTAATGAGGAATATCAGGTGTCTAGATTGAATGAGTTGGAACCCTTAGATGAAAGGCGTGCCAAATATTGCCGCTGTTGTAGATATATATGGGATCATTGTTGAGTTTAGGATTAGTGCTGACCGGGCGTGCCAAATGTCATAAGGGGGGAATAAAACATTAGGAAAGCAAAGCAAATGAATTAAGAAAAGATTAATTCAAACAAGATTAAGATCCCTAAACCCATTACCCAATGTGAAATAAAGCTCTAAATTTACGAAATCAAACAAGATTAAGATCTCTAAACCCATTACTCAAGATTAAGATTGACATTTGGATGTCGAATTACTCAACTCAATGCAAAGCTTTCATTGTTGTTATTGCAAAAGCTTCAAGAATGTGTTAAAAGGTGAACTAGAATGTGATGATAACTCATAACATGCTCAAGAGATAATTGTCTAGTGCTTCACTGTGTAGATTCTCAATGATTTGTCAGAGGGTAGAGGTTTGTTATATAGATTTCTTGTTTCAAGATGAACATTTAAGATTTTGAAGTAAAATATCTTGATCAATGGCTCAAAAGCATTGAGAGGAATTAGATTGGAAAGATTAGTGAATTTAGATTGCATAATTTGTGTGATTGATGAAATCATGAGTGTATAGTTTTTCTGGATTTGATTGTGTGCAAATTTTTAACATCAATGTTTCGGATCACACTACATGATCCATCATCAGGATGAAGAGAGCATGAGAAATGAAAGGATGAATGCAGACTTAAACAAGATAAAAAGAAGAGAGGGAGGGAAGGAGAGGATGCACGCAGACCAAGGACAAGGCTAAAGATGAGGGAGAACAAGTTGAAGAAGAAAAGGTCAATTAAAATAAGGGAAGGAAGGAAGAGAAACCAAGAAAGAGGACAAATTAAAAAATTGAGAATAAAATACAAAGAAACAAGGAAACAACAAAATACAAAGAAGAAGGACAAATGAAGAGGAGAATAAATTAACAGATCAAACAAAAAAGAGAAGCCAAAAGATAAAGGAAACAGATGAATAAACCCCAAGATAAAAATATTCGAGAGAAATTGAAAGGAGAAGGTACAAAATTAACAAAAAAGGAAGAAAGAAAATTAATAAAAGAAAGGGGCGAAGGCCCAAATCATTGAAACAAAATAAATCTATAAATAAAGGCCCTCCAGAGAGGAAAAAGAACAAATATTAATGGAAGAAAAAGGAAAAAAAAAAACTAAAGAATATAAACAAAAGCAAGGAACGAAATAGAATAGGGAAAACAAGAAAAGGAAAATAAAAAGAAGATGAAAATGAAAGAACGGGAAAAGAAACAATTACGAGAACAGAGGAAGGAAAAAATAAAAAATAAAAAAATAAAATAAAAGAAACAATGCTAATGAATGAGCAAAGGAAGGAACAAAATTTAAATTAATAAAAATGTAAATACAAGAAACCAAAAAGAAAAAACACGCAAGAAGGAAAGAAAAAACAAAAAGAATTAGTACACCAAAGAGAACAAAGCGTAAAAAGACCCTAAGAGAAGAGGAAAAAGGGAAAAAAGAAGAAAATGCAAATAAATAAATAAATATATATATATATATATATAATTAATATATATGAATAAAAGAAAATCTTTCAAAAATGCTTGACCTTCTCTCCGACCGTTCTAGCTATAAAATCTTATCTCGTAATCCGTGTCTCAAAATTCTTAATAAAGTCAAGCAAGCTATTTCCCTCTCGCCCTTTGATGATGCTACTAAAAAGCGTCTTCTTCCCTCCAAAGAAGTGACGCCTCGTATCTATGGGGTCCCAAAAATTCATAAAAAGGATATTCCTCTAAGACCCATTGTGGATACGATAGACTCTCCCACTTACAAATTAGCGTCCTTCCAGGCCAAATTAATCTCTCCTTTGGTGGGTAATTCTAATTCCCACATTAAAGATTCCCCCCATTTCGTTGATTTTATCAAGAATTTCAAACTAGACAATAATGACATCTTAGTGAGTTTTGACGTTGTTTCTCTCTTCACCAAGGTTCCCATCCCTGATGCCATTGAGATTATCAAGCGCAAAACTAATTCTGACATTGCCTCCCTTGTAGAGTTATGCCTGAAATCCACCTTCTTCTCTTTCCAAAATGTCATTTATGAACAAGTTGATGGTGTGGCCATGGGTTCTCCACTCTCTCCTGTCATTGCTAACCTCTACATGGAGCAATTTGAAGAGTCAGCCCTCTTCTCCTTCCCCCTCAAGCCAAAATGGTGGAAGTGATATGTAGATGACACCAATGTTTGTTGGCCGCATGGGCTTGACCAATTAGAAGAATTTCATGCCCACCTAAACAGCTTGGCCCAGGGTATCTCCTTTACCAAGGAGATTGAATCTAATGGTCAACTCCCTTTCCTTGACATCCTGCTTGTTTAAAAAATCTGACGGCTCCCTTGGTCGTCGGGTTTTCCGTAAGGCCACCCACACCGACCTCTATCTCCACTCATCTTCTCATCACCACCCCTATCAAAAAAGTGGTATCCTCAAAACCCTCGCCTTGAGGGCGTTTCGTAGCTGTGATAAAGATTACTTGGACCAAGAGTTGGCCTATCTCCGTAAAGTCTTCATCCTTAATGGTTACAATAGCAAGCAGATCTCTAGAGCCTTCAACCATGCTAAGCAGAGGTTCCACTCCATTTCCTCCACCTCCAAGCCTGATCTTCTCCCGGGTGTTGCGCTTCCTTATATTGAAGGTATTTCCCAAAAAATCTCCAAGATCCTTTCGAAGAAAGGCTTTCATTGTGCTTTCAAACCTCTCTCCACCGTGAAACACCGACTCCCCTCTCTCAAGGACTCAAGAGACATATTACTGGAGTCTGGTGTATATAAGGTTGTGTGCTCTTGTGGTATCCCTTATATAGGTGAAACAGGTCATTCTTTTTGCACAAGAATTAAGGAGCACAGTGCGGACATCAAACATGAACGAGTTGTCAAATCTGCACTTGCGGACCACTCTGCTACAACCAAGCACCACATATGCTTAGAAAACACTCAAATCTTGTGCAAAGAAGACAACTTTTTCAAGAGGAAGCTCATGGAAGCCATTCACATTAGCAACCACCCCTCTGACCTAAACCGTGATGAAGGTTGGGGTGTTAGTATTGCTTGGCAGCCCTTACTTTATAACCTTCACAACGAGGCTCAATCCTAGCCTTTCTGCACGCCCTTCTGTCCCCCCTCCTTTTTCTCGTCGCTTTCCTCCCCCCTTTTCTCATCCCCCCCTTCCTCCTCTCTCTCTCTCCCCTCTTTCCCCTTAAGCGAACTGGTGTCTCCTTGTTTGCGTCCTCCTCCTCGTCCTTTCATCCTGGTTTCCTCTCGTTCTCTTTGGCCCTTTCATTGGGATCTTCTGCGCGCCCTTTCTTCCCCCCTCCCTCTTTTTCTCGTCGCTTTCCTCCCCCTTTTCTCATCCTCCCCCATCCTCCTCTCTCTCTTTCCCCTCTTTCCCCTCAAGCCAATTGGTGTTTCCTTGTTTTCGTCCTCCTCCTCTTCCTTTCATCCTGGTCCCTCTTGTTCCCTTTAGTCTTAGTCTTTTCTTGTTAGTGGTGTTCCTTTTTGCCTTGGTTTGTTCTTGGTCTTTCTCTTCTTGGTTTCTTGTTGTTTTGTCTCTTTTCTTTTTTCCCTAAGTTTCTTTTTCTTGATTTTCATTGAGTTCCCTCCTTTTGTATATATATTCTTATATATTAACATTTATATATATATATATAGATAATTTGTTTACTAATTTACTCCCTTACTTTTTTATTTTCTTTTATTCATATATATTAATTATATATATATATATATATATATTATATTATTTATTTATTTATTTATTTGCATTTTCTTTTTCCCTTTTTCCTCTTCTCTTAGGGTCTTTTTACGCTTTGTTCTCTTTGGTGTACTATTTCTTTTTGCTTTTTCTTTCCTTCTTGCGTGTTTTTTCTTTTTGGTTTCTTGTATTTACATTTTTATTAATTTAAATTTTGTTCCTTCCTTTGCTCATTCATTGGCATTGTTTCTTTTATTTTATTTTTTATTTTTTATTTTTTCCTTCCTCTGTTCTCGTAATTGTTTCTTTTCCCGTTCTTTCATTTTCATCTTCTTTTTATTTTCCTTTTCTTGTTTTCCCCGTTCTATTTCGTTCCTTGCTTTTGTTTATATTCTTTAGTTTTTTTTTCCTTTTTCTTCCTTTAATATTTGTTCTTTTTCCTCTCTGGAGGGCCTTTATTTATAGATTTATTTTGTTTCAATGATTTGGGCCTTCGCCCCTTTCTTTTATTAATTTTCTTTCTTCCTTTTTTGTTAATTTTGTACCTTCTCCTTTCAATTTCTCTCGAATATTTTTATCTTGGGGTTTATTCATCTGTTTCCTTTATCTTTTGGCTTCTCTTTTTTGTTTGATCTGTTAATTTATTCTCCTCTTCATTTGTCCTTCTTCTTTGTATTTTGTTGTTTCCTTGTTTCTTTGTATTTTATTCTCAATTTTTTAATTTGTCCTCTTTCTTGGTTTCTCTTCCTTCCTTCCCTTATTTTAATTGACCTTTTCTTCTCCAACTTGTTCTCCCTCATCTTTAGCCTTGTCCTTGGTCTACGTGCATCCTCTCCTTCCCTCCCTCTCTTCTTTTTATCTTGTTTAAGTCTGCATTCATCCTTTCATTTCTCATGCTCTCTTCATCCTGATGATGGATCATGTAGTGTGATCCGAAACGTTGATGTTAAAAATTTGCACACAATCAAATCCAGAAAAACTATACACTCATGATATGGATTGTGGAAACTTATTATCATTAATTGATGAAATCATGTTGAGTATTCAGTGGGATTGAAGAAATAGATTGAGAGGTTCGTGGGATTGAAGAATAGATGAGTTAGTCAACTATTTAGAGTGAGAAATCAGTGATCATGATTTGCTCAATCATAAAAGGGGTGAGGATAATTAGTTAATTGAATTAATTAATTAGTATTTTTGAGCTAAACATGCAAGTCATGTTTGATTTTAACAAATAAAGTTGTATTTGTTTGTTGACATTTTTGAATGATGTTGAATAATTAATTTAATTATTCAGTTTTTAGAAAGGGGAAAGTGATTTAATTAAACTACTAAGTAATAACAATTTAATTGATTTAGGAGAATAGGGTATATTAGATACATAACTAAAAAACCTGCGTTAATTTAATTAATCAAGAGGAATAAAAGTTAGATAAATGATGATATAGTGAATTAATTAAATAATTAAAGATTATTCAATTAATAGAGGAAAATAGGGTTTTTGATGTAAAATGATGTGAAATGCAATGATATTAAATGGTAATGATGTCGATGATGAAAATTGTCATTCAGGATATGTGATAAGCATTAGGTCATTTTTATGTGTCTATAGATTCTCTATGTCATCATTTAATGTAAGAAAATATAATATTCAAATTTTTAAGATCAATAAAGATCTACAACCTAGATATCTTAAAAAAATTAACAAAAAGCAATCCCACAATCTCTAATATCATGTAATATTTGATATGAAATTCTCTACATTATGTGCACAAGATTTGGATATGGAGATAGTCACCATATGTTTATTGATGTAAAATTTAGTTTTACCCTTATTTACACAATTTATTTTACATCTATGGGCTAATCATTTTCTTAGGTGGTGAGTTGTTAGTTAAAGAGGTAGTTATCTCTCATAATTTGTTATGAATTTTGAACAAACATTTCCCTCCAATTTTTGGAACTTAGTTTGCTCAAAATTTCTTTATATACTCATCATTTGATTAGTGTAACTACATGTTTTTGGCCTACAATTTCATGGTAAATTAATGTTGGAGTTTTTCCTCACATTTCTTAGCTTTATTTTCATGGTATTAGAGCTAGTCTAGTATGAATGCCAATTCATTTTTTTTTTGTGAGTTCCTTAAAGTCTTGCATATTATGAGAACTATTATAATAGAGATTTTGTGAGAGGTCATGGATTTGCGCCATAATTCCTTTTTCTATGTGCTCATGAAAGCACAATTTGTTGAAGCTTTATTTGGTCTATTCTAGGCAAGTTGACCTATGGTTTGCTTTTGACTATTTGGATTTGAATTTTCTTTGATTCTTCCTTTAGTAAATTTTATTTCTACATTCATATTTCTAAAGGATTTTTTTTTTAAATTCAAATCACCTTGCCTTGGATCCGTTTGTGTAAAGGCACGTTTAAATTTATAAGTTCACCTTTGATTTTATTGGAAATTGTGGTTTTCTTTGGTTTTTTGTTGTATGTGTTCACAAATTTATGTTTGTAAAGGAATTTGGAATATTTGTGTTTGTAGAGGTCTTTGTAATATTTGTGGTTTGATTTATAGGCCTTTTCAAAGGCATTTGGAATATTTGTGGTTCAATTTGCAAGCCTTTGCAAGTGTTTGTTGTAGGCTCTAGCATAGTGAAGGGAATGTGACCATCAATGTATGTCTAATAACAGGGAGCACTATTCATTAAAAAAAGGGTGAAATTTCTTATGTCAATAAATATGATAGGGCTGAAGGGAATGTGACCATCAATGTATGTCTAATAACAAGGAGCACTATTCATCAAAGAAAAAGTGAAATTTCTTATGTCAATAAATATGATAGGGCTTATGTCAACAAAAGGAGGGGGAGAGCCTCCAACTGAGTTTAGCCTATAGTTATATGGTATGGTCACAACCAACCAAAGAGGGATTAAGTTTCACCTCTATCTTCACAAATTTTCAATTCCTCTCAAATTTGTAAAAACAATTTTTGTAAGGTTTTTTTTGGGTAAATTTAGGAAAATCAAGTAAGATTTAAAATTGATGTAACTTTTGACTAGAAACTTAGAATTGAGTGCTGTTTTTTAAAGTGATTATTTTTTTATGACCAATCCATTGGAAATTATTCTAAACTAAAATTATAAAGTGTCATTTTTCATTGAAATAGGCTTGCTTATGCACTAAAATTATAAAGTACTAAAATTTTGGGGGTATCTTCTATTGAATCAACGTGGTGTTCTTATATTGTGTGCACTTCCTCCTATTTTTAAAATTCTACACTTCTCTTTTGTTTCAAAAAACTAACTTAAATCATGGATGTAAATCTACTTGTTACTCCTTTAACTCCATTTAATTATCATCAATGGAAAGCTAAGGTATAAATTATACTAAATGATAAGGGTTTATATAGAGTGACAATGGGGGCTACAAAAACCATTTTATGAGTGATAAAATTATGTGGTTCAACAAGTGTGATCAAGATTTTACATTTTTGTTTTGATTATATCTCCTAAACTTCTCTTTCATGTTGAAGCTTTAAATAAACCTAATAAATTTTGGACATATTTAGAAAAAATCTTTGGGAAGCAAGATGAAATGAGAAGCCATGAGTTGGAGAATGAGCTCATTAGTTTTATCGCTAGTTCATTTGACACCATAGAAGACTTCTTCACTAGATTAGAATCACTAAGGTTGTAGCTTAAAGAATGTGGAATAGAAAAAACATATGATTAGTTAGTTATTTCTATCCTTTCCAAGATATCTCTTGATTACTTAGTGTTTGATTCAACCTTATACTCCACCAAGAGTGTTGTGGATGCCACATGGAAAATTCCCTCTTTAGATGACTTTATTTCCAACCTAACAAGGGAGCAAGATAAGTTAATTTAGAAGGGGAAATTGAAGTCTACAAAATCTCAAGCCTTTATTGCTAGGAATGGGAAAAAAAAGGCTTCAAACAAAGGGAAGAGGCAATCAAGAAAATGACAAGGAGACTAAGAATGCGCATAAATATGAACCCTCTAAACCTAACATTAAAAATTATTCAAATCAAGGGAATCTTAAGAAATAAAAAGTTCAATGTGCATACTATAAGAAGACTTTACATGATGAGCACAATTCTATAAAGAAAAAAATTGACCATCTTTCTCATCTTCTAAAAAAGAACAATATAGGGGTCCAAATGAGTCCATTAAGCCATCCTCATCAAACCAAGAACAAACTAAGGAAAAGGATAAAGATAAATCTAAGGGAAATGATCTAGTTTCTATAACTTTCATGTCATTTCTATCTTGAATGATTGAATTTGGAGCTTCACACCACATGGGTTCATAATAAGTTGATTTATCTTCCTTAGAGTCTTCTAGCATGTCTACTATCACCTTAGGTGATGATAATCAAACTTTAGTTATAGGGAGATGATCTATTGAAGTTAAAGGAGGAACATTCACTAATTTTCTAGACATGTGCCTTCACTTTCAACTAATCTGCTAACAATGTATGTAATTATTCACATAGGGAAAGACATGAGAGTCATTTTTTTCTCCAAATAAAACCAAGATTAAAGAGTTGCACAATAATGATTTAATATTTGTGGGAAAGGTGGATCACCATTTTAGGTTATATACCTTCTCACATTTGGCATTAATGTTTCTCCAACAACCTTTCTTACTCATTCAAATGAGATTAGAGAATTATGGTATGAACTATTTGTCCACGTTAATTACCATTATCTTGATAAAATAAGTTATCAATACAAAACCATATGATTTCCAAGAGTCACATTATCTAAGGGTCTTTATGAATGTTGTACCCTTGATAATCATCTAGAAGAAAAAATTGACAAATGGAAATCTCGGAGGGAAACACAATCTTTGGAGCTACTACACATTTATGTATTAGAGGAATTTCCCCATCTATCCTTTACTAAGGAAATATATGTTTTCACATTCATAGATTATTTTTATAGATATACATGGGTCTACTTTATTAGAGAAAAATATGAATTATTTGACAAGCATCAAGATTTCCAGGAACTAGTTGAACAAAAATAGGAAATGTCATTAATATTCTTAAAATCAATAATGGAAAAATATGTCAACATTAAGTTTGAATAGTTTTGAATAGTAGATGGGATATATATGAAAAATATAGTTCCTTATACTCCTCAGTACAATGGTGTTGTAAAATGCAAGAACTGATTCTTGAAAGAGATGAATAATTTTATGATATATTTCAAAGGTCTTACAGCATAGTATTGGGAAGAAGAAATCAAATATGCTTGTTACATATAGAATATAGTTACTCATAAATATTGAAAGGTATAACTCCATTTGAAGCTTGGATAGGAAAAAAAAAATTAGTTGTGCACTTCAAGGTTGTTGGATCTCCAACTATGACACAAATGCCCCAAAAAAATCACAAGACTATGGATCCTCATTCCGAACCTTTCATCTTTGTAGGTTATATAGATGGTGTAAGATGATATTATCTACTCCACCCAACCACACATGAGTTGTTCATTAAGAGAAGTTCTAAGTTTCAACAGGGTCTAGGTACTGACTCTAAACTTGCATTTCTCCTTTTATTAAGGAGTTACTTGGTTTTGATGAATATTCTAAAGACTTTGATCATCCACAATAGGTTTATAAGTTAGACACTTCTTCTTTTGATAGTGAGGATAGTGATGTGGATTCATCTTCATCTACTTCACTGCATGCTTTGGAGGATGATATTTTAGCACCTAACTCACCACTCCTCAGCCTATTTGTGTTCGACAAACACTCGATATTGTAAAAAAATGAGTAGGGAATCCAACACATGGTAGATGTACACAATCATATTATTATAATGGGCCACATGATTTTTTAGTTTCTACCTCCAATCCATAGAAATTTAAAGAGTCATCAGGTTTACTTGAGTGGGAAAGGGATATACAAGAGGAATATGATTCCTTACTCAAAAAACATACTTGGAAATTTACTTCACTTCCTAAGGGAAGGAATATGGTTCGATGTAAGTGGGTCTATCAAACCAAGTTTGAAACAAATGGGTCAATTGATAAATACAATGCACAATTGGCTACCAATGGTTCTTATAGGTTGTTGGCATTGACTAAATTGAAACCTTTGCACCCATAACCAAAATGAATTATATTCAAATTAAACTTTCTATTGCCATTGCATATGGTTAGGATGTGCATCAAATAGATGTGAAGAGTGATTTTATTCATGAAGGCCTTGAGGAGGAGATCTAGATAGAACAACCACCAAGGTTTAATCAAGATTCATCCTTAGTATGTAGACTTAGGAAATCCATTTATGGCCTCAAACAAGACCTTAGGGTGGATTCCTTCCTTATATATTATAGCTTAACTCGATGTTGGGGTAAGTGAAAAAATATGGGGGGCCCAAAAGGGGTCTTAAGTGGCCACTTTTTTTTTGAAATTAGGAAATATTGACCTTGGATGTGAAATTGAGGATAGTTACACTCAAAATTTTTAGATGCAATAAAAAAATGATCGAAGTGCTCTGAATCTACCTTCTAAACTACTATTTTTTTTTAAAATGATAGAGATTAAGGGGATCAAAAGAGGGAGCCACCAAAATTGGTGTTGTTTTTGTCAAAAAAACATAACATAGCGACTTTTGTGGCTCCCTCAAAAGGTTAACTTTCTTTTGGTATTTTTATTTAATCACTTCAGTGAGAAATTAGCTAACAACATATAGTTTATATGCTGTATTTTTTTGATAATTTTTTAATGAATATTTGATTTTTTACTAATTTTCAAAGTGGACACTTCTTGAAAAACAAAATTTTGGTCTTGTTACCCCTATAAATTTTGAAAACTAATTGAAAATAAAATTTATTTATTTAAATAATATGTGTAGAATGGAGTCTATTTTCTAAAAATGTAATTTATTTGAAGTTTTGATTAATAGTTAATTTATAAAGAAAAAATACCAAACAATGGTTTTTTTTCCAAAAAATAGACACACAAACAAAAGAAATTAAAGATGAAAGGCTTAGCATTGTCAAAATGTGAAAAATTACATCATTAGATAGCTAAGAGAGAGCCTAAAATTTCCTAGGTGTTTGATTTGTTTGACCTTGAAACATGTGCAAAATTGATGCTTAGCATAAACACAATTATGTGAAATATTGTATAATTTTCAAAAACATGTCTTTGGACATTGGGAAGGAACTCCAAGCCTTTGGGTTGGTATTCCAAAGTAAATACCAATCCTAAGGCTTGGGGATTCCCAAAGCAAGAAATGACATGGGCACATTATAATGCATTCACACTATTTCATAGTTTTGACATTTTTTGCATTTTTGCTTGAGTTTCCTAGCAAGACATAACATGAGCATGTTATAACATGCTTGCATTATGTCTTGCTTTGTGTTAAATGCTAGTATACTAAATGTACATATATATATATTTGTATGTATGTATATGCATGTATGCTCGTATGCCATGTATGTATGTATGTATGTATGCATGCTTGTACATGCAAGTATGTACACTTGTATGTATGCATGTATGTATGTATGTATGTATGTACGTACATGTATGTATGAATGTATCAGTGTATGTACATGTATGTATGCTTGTATGTATGTAAGTATGTATGTACATGCCTATACATGTATGGATGTTTGCTTATATGTATGTATGTATTTAGATGGAGGGAGAATTGTAAGAATGAGAGAGAATTGTCTATGTAGGGTGGGAGGGAGAGAGGGAGGGAGAGACCTGAGAGAGAGGGGTAGTGAGAGGGAGAGACCTGAGAGAGGGAGTGGGGGTGGAAGGGAGAGACCCAAGAGAGAGGGAGAGAGAGAGAGGGAGTGGGAGAGAAGGGGTTGGACTGAGAGGGATTTATCTAGGTAGGGTGGGAGGGATAGAGGGAGAGAGAGAGAGTTATCTAGGTAGGGTGCTAGAGGGAGATAACTGAGAGATATGGAGAGAGAGGGAGTGCAAGAGAGGGAGTGGGAGAGATAGGGAGTGTGAGAGAGGGAGTGGGAGAGAGTTAGGAGTGAGTGTGTGAGAGAGAGAGTTATCTAGGTATGGTGCTAAAGTGAGAGACCTAAGAGATAGGGAGAGAGAGGGAGAATGATAGAGAGGGGGTGGGAGAGAGAAAGATGGAGGGAGAGAGAGAGACCAGAGGAGGGTGTGGGAGGGAGAGAGAGGGAGTGGAGAGAGGGGTGGAGGAGAGGGACTTTATAGGTAGGTGGAGGGAGAGAGAGAGAGAGAGAGAGAGAGAGAGAGAGAGAGAGAGAGAGAGAGAGAGAGAGAGAGAGAGAGAGAGAGAGAGAGAGAGAGAGAGAGAGAGAGAGAGAGAGAGAGAGAGAGAGAGAGAGAGAGAGAGAGAGAGAGAGAGAGAGAGAGAGAGAGGAGGAGGAAGATAATTAAGAGAGAGGGAGAGAGATAGGAGGGATGGGAGAGAGATGGAGGGAGTGAGAGAGAGAGACCTGAGAGAGGGAGAAGGGGTGGGAGGAAGAGACTTCAGAGAGAGGTAGAGAGACTTATCTAGGTAGGGTGGGAGGGATAGAGGGAGAGAGAGGGGGTGGGAGAGAGAGAGAGTGGTGCAGGGGCACCCATAGGTCTATTATGCCTCCACAAGTCAAAACTTGAAATTTTGTTTTGGTTTAGGTTGTTTTCATGTAATAAGTCCCTTTGAGATGATTTGATGTTTGTTGGAGTCCTTTTTTAGTCATTAGGTGCAAGGTAGTAGAAAATTGCAAATGTTGTCAAGTTGCACAGAAGTTGTCAAGCAACTTTGGCAAAAAGTGACAAAATGATGTTTTACATAAAAACTAATCAAAAAGTGGTTAAAGGCAGTTGGAATGGATGGGATATATATGGGGGCACCCTCCAAATTCTAAAGGATGATGAAAGGATGAGGAAACATTGTGTATTTAAAGTTTTGATAAATGAAACCCTTGTTTTCTGTACATTTTTTGTAATAGTCCTGTTCTTTCACATGGTACAGATTTGTACAACCTCTGTATGACCTGGACATGATATGGTTGGAAAAATAATTGAGTTAAATTTCATTTGGTTTTGGTTTCGTTAAATTTTATCCACATTTGAGTAAGTTACAATCATTTTTGTAAAAATTGCTTGAAAGTTGTCTTGGGGTTTGCAACCACATAAAAAATGGCATAAATTTTATTTTATCCAATGAAAAAGGCTAAAATTTGGAAAAAAATTCTATATTGATGTCTAAAACAACCCCAAAAGTTTCAAATCATGAAGTGCATGTGGGAATGATATCTCTTTACTAGTCCGCTTTCACAAATTCTCAGAACAGTCATGAAAATCCCTTAGATGGTGACTATCTATTGGAACCCTCATTTAATCTCGTGTATTTGGGTTGGATGAATGTTGTGTCATGTTATTGAGAAAATAAGAGATGTTTTTGAAGTGTTGGAATAGGAATTGAAAACTTTGAAGCCCTGAACTGAATTTGGAGCATGCTTAGTTGTCAATTAGGCCTAGTCAAGAAGAAGGATAGTCAATTTTTGACCCTCTCCATGTACAAAGAAACCTTACTTGATTTTGAGATATGTTTGAAAATGGCCAAATGGGTATCTGGAACAAGTCTTTTTTTCTATAGACCAGGTCTAGGTCAAAAGATATGTCCAAAAATAGCTTTTTGAAAGTCTACTATCAAAATGAGGGTAAATGAAGGAAAACCCACCAATTGTTGTCTAAAGGCTTGAAAGAGTAGTTGTTTGGTTGTGTTAGGTTGTTTTCTACCCCTAATCTGCATCAGAGAGAGAGAGTTATCTAGGCAGGGTTCCAAAGGGAGAGATAGGGAGAGTGATAGAGAGGAAGTGGGAGAGAGAGGGAGTGAGAGAGAGGGAGTAGTAGATGGATAGATAGAGAGAGAGACTTGAGAGAGGGAGAGGGTGTGGGAGGGAGTAGGAGAGAGGGGGTTGGAGTGAGAGGGACTTATCTAGGTAGGGTGGGAGGGATAGAGGGAGAGAGAGAGTTATCTAGGTAGGGTGCCATAGGGAGAGACCTGAGAGAGATAGGGGGTGGGAAGGAGAGAATTGAGAGATAGGGAGAGAGAGGGAGTGAGTGGGAGAGATATAGAGGGAGTGAGAGAGAGAGAGGGAGTGGGAGTGAGAGAGAGAGAAACCTGAGAGAGGGAGAGGGAGTGGGAGAGGGGATTGGAGTGAGAGGGACTTATCTAGGTAGGGTGGGAGGGATTGTTGAACTAACCCTAATCTAATCCTAACCCTAACCTTAACTTACACCATAACCTTAACTCTAACTATAACCCTAAATGAAAGCCAAACAATAAACCCAAAACCATAATCCTAACATTAAACCTAACTATAAACCTAAATGTAACCTAACTCTAACCCTAATTGAACTCTAATGTTAACTCTAAACTCTACAGTCTAATTAGCATTCAAGTAGGGTTAGATTTAGTGTTAAGGTTAGTGATAGGGTTGTGTTTAAGGTTCAATTAGGCTTATTTTGGTTAAGGTTATGATTAGGGTTTAACTAGAGTAAGGGTTACTTGGTTAAATTAGGGTTAGGGTTAGGGTTCATTTAGGGTAAAAATTAGGTTTAAGATTAGGGTTAAGGTTAATTTAAGGTGAAATTTGGGTTTAGGGTTAGGGTTGGGTTTAGGGTTAGTGTTAGGTTTAGCATTAGGGGTGGGGTTAGGGCTCAATTAGGCTTATTAATAATATCTAAAAGGTTAATAATATGTCAAGGCTTAATAATACATTAGGGTTAGTGTTAAGGTTAGTATTAGGGTTAGCATTAGAGTTAGGGTTATAAATCAATTAGGATTATTTTGGTTATGGATATGATTAGGGTTTAATTAGATTAAGGGTTAGGGTTCAATTAGGGTTAAGGTTAAGGTTGAATTATGTTTCAATCAAAGTTTTAAGGTTATAATTTTTGGTTAGGGTTAGGGTTTATGGTTAAAGTTAGGGAAAGGTTATGGTTGTGATTATGGTTTATGATTTAAGGATATGTTTATAGTTATAGTTAGTGTTACAATTATGGTTAGGCTTAGAGATAGGTTTAGGGTTAGGATTATGATTTAGGAATTATTGTTAGGGTTAGTGTTTGGTTTAGGAATAGGTTAAATTTATGATTTTTTAGGGTTTACTATTTAGGTGAGGATTAGGGATAATTTTATGGTTAGGGCTAAGGTTACGATTAGGGTGTGAGTTATGCTCATGATTTTAAATTTGAGAATAGGGTTAAGGTTGAAGCAATCAAACTTATTACTGTCATTTACCCCTCAAGTCTTTTATAAATAAATAAATTAAAAAATGCTAGACTATAATTAAAAAAATAATTTTACAAACTTATTAATGAAATTCACCTAAGATAATTATTTACAATTAAAAATAAATTAAAAAAATATAAAAATGATAATAAATACATAAATAATAATAATGTTATAAATTATTTTGAAATTATATGATAAAGTTAAGTGTAAATGTAATTCTTAATTACATTAGTACTTTAAAGATAAATATGCCAATTAATAATATTCACCTTAGAAAATTATTATTTATAATTAAAAATAAATTAAAAAAATATAAAAAATATAGTTTAAATACCTAAAAAAATAATAATGTTGTAAATTATTTTGAAATTACATGATAAAGTGTAAATGTAATTCTTAATTACATTGTTATTTTAAAGATATATATGCCAATTTTAAATATATTAATTTAAAAAACTTATTTTTATATAATAATAAATTTATTGTACTTAATTTTGTAATTTTAAATTGTTTTAGATTTACACTTATTATAAAAAATCATATTAAACCATGTATTTAAGTTTCTATATTTTTTTTGTAGAATAAAATATTTAGTAAAGCCTTAAATTTATAATATTTTTTAGAGATGGGAGTGGGCCTAGCTCGATTGTTGCAGGCAAGAGGCTTGATTTAAACTTAAACAAAACATTTCTATTTCGAACTTCAAAATAGTTGCTTCAAATTTGAATAAAACATTTTCTAATTTGAATTATTTGAAGTATACATGTGGCTGGCTTGTTGTAGGCAAGAGGCTTGATTTAAATTTAAATAAAACATTTCTAATTCGAACTTCAAAACAATTGCTTCAAATTTGAATAAAACATTTTCTAATTTGAATTGTTTGAAGTATACAGGTGGCTAGTATGTGTTTTTCTTTCATGGATTGTGTTGGGGTGTTATAAGACATGCTCCCATTGTAGTGTTACACCTCTCGATGTAATTAATCAATTACAAAAAAAGCTATTATTCAAAACATTCATTTAAATTATTTACAAAATCTCATTCAAATAAATAAATTCAATTATAATCCAAACTTTATACAAAAATAATTAATCAATTAGAAAAAAATTATTATTCAAAACATCCATTTAAATTATTTACAAAATCTCATTTAAATAAATCAATTCAATTATACCCAAAATTTAATAAAAAAAATTTAATTAATTAATTAAAAAATAGATATTATTAGGGGTTGGGGTCTTAGCTCGGTTGGCTAAATCTTTCATGTTGCAAGAGGTTGGTCACGAGGTGTAGTCTCCCCCACCCTTGTGGTACCGGAGGGCGTGTCGCACCAGCACCGCCGGTCACGTTAAAAAGTTCACCAGGCACACTGCAGTTTATAGGGGGTCGTGCTACCCGATTCCTACAGTCTAATAAAAAAAATCTATTATTCCAAACATCTATTTAAATTATTACGCTGAAGGCATTTCCTATTTGAGCTTCATGAGCTCATTTGGTCCATCGATGGTGAGGAGTTTGCGATAAGGAATCCAAGACGGTCTGAATGATCATCACCGTTGCTCCATTTTCATCATCATTCCTCCATTGTCATCAAGAACTCCATTGCCATTGATATCAAGAGCTATAATCGTAGCTCTAAGCTGATATGCACTCATCGCCTCCACTCCCAAGCCATTGCATATCTTTGCCATTACTAGTAAATAATCTTCGAACCCTTACTCAATTTTTTTACCTCTTTCATCTCAGGGCGAGAATCAACTTATTGAGATTGCATTCAAATTATAAACTGTCTTGTCTGCCTTGATAAATAAATGACCATGCAACCCACATATCAAAACAAAAATGGTGATGTTTTATTGGGTTTGTGTAAATTGGAGTTTGAAGAATTTTCCAAAATAAAATTTGTTGTGTTTAGTAGAGGAGACTAGGGTTTGAAGAATTTGTGAAAATATTTTCATGAATTGAGCAGGTTTTGCTTTGTGAACTCTGGAGGATATTAGGATTTTAAGAAACCAGTGTTTGAGGAAATTAGTGCCTGAAGAATTTGGGGTTTTGAGGAATTTTCTAAAAGTAATTTAGTGTATTTTGTAGGATTCATTTAGTGACCAGACAAGAAATTCAGGGTTTGGGGGAATTTAGGATTTGAAGGATTTGTTATCATGGCGACAGAGGTGGTAGTTGTAGTGAGGAGGAATTTGAGGAAGTCGGTGTTTGAGAAGGTGGATGAGCTGTAGCTGAGGTTACACCCCAAGATTTGGGGAATGGAGTCACTCCCCATAGGAAACACACTGAACAATGCTACAACTTTTCTCTTAAAATGCAAAGTGCAAGTCCAATGTGTTGTATCAACAAATAACTCAACTTTCCTTTTAAAATGCAAGCAAAAAAGCTTGGTTTTAACCTTCGAGACAGGTTACTGTGGAAAAAATGGTAATGGGAAGAATATCATATGGGGCAAAGCAACAAAATAGGTATATTGTGTAAGGGCAAGTCAGAGCTGAGGACCCTTATGGAGTGGAAGAGTTCTTAACAATGAAATAATGCAATCTGTGTAGGCCATGAAGAGGGCCAGATTGTGACACCCCTTCGTTTTGTTATGTTTTTCTTGATAGCTCAGATACTTTATTGGACCTTATTTTATGTTATGGTTGTTCTATCGCTGACAGTGTGGTGATGATAGACTATATGGATGTGATGATACATTATATGCATGGTGATTATGTTTAATATGCTTTATGTTTGCATGGATGCTTAGTTGTGATAACATTGCTATATATGCTTATGGTAGTTTAATTGAAATATTATCTTGTCAGTTGATGTGACATTGTATTGGTGAAGAGAACGGTATTGCATCACTCACTTGCGAGTGCCCTGTGATTTCCGCAATTCTCTCTTCACGGTGTGTATGAATTATTATCTGTATACATTTATGACTTTCACTTTTGTTGTAGGTTTGCAGGTACATGACAATGACTTCACTTGGTTTCACAGGTCTGAGTGTGTCCACTACTCAATAGTAATGTTGATTGGGAGATAGTAACTGGTTAACCTTGTCAAAACTTTACCCTAGCACAATGTGTTGTCAGTCCGTATGTTGGTCATGTTCCTTATCCATGTTGGTCTTGGTATGTTATTTATTGTGCAAGTTTATATTGTAAGGATTAAATTATATGTTGTGATTAAGTATTTAATTAATATGAAGATCTTATTATAAATTAATTAATTTAATTTAAGTTATATTATAAAGTAATTTTAATTATTAAATTAATTGGGAATTAAAATAAATAAGTTATTTAATTGTAAATTGGATTAAATAAATTGTTTTTAATTTTAAATGCATAATTGGGAAAAGATCTTAGAAATATCTTGGTTTGTTAAAGAAGAGATATTTGTTGTGTGAACTGGAAGTTAGAAGGATTTGTTTTCTTAATGTCTTAAAATTGATTTATAGAACTATTGATTGAAATTGGTGAAAAAGAGGAAGTTGTTTACATGGGAAAGAAAGACAGAGGTTTTTGGGAAATGAAAGAATTGTTTTGTGGTTTGAAGAAATTGTAGATCTTAGAAGCTTTCTAATAATTATAGGAATCTAGTTTGTGGAAATTCTTGGCTGTGGTTTATTTCTATTATCTGGGAAGCGGCAATTTTTCTAGAGGAAGCTTTGGCAACATTGGCAAATTGAAGTTTATAGAGAAGCTTGAAATCAATCCTCGAGGAAACAATTATTTTGGAACAGGTTCTTTAATTGTTTTTGTAAATTTTAATTTGAAAGAGTTATTTAATTATTGTACAATGCAAATTGGAAATGATAGGTTTTCATTATTGTAGAAGCTTTTATTTTTAAAAGATTGCCGTGAAAATTGAACCTCTGTAGAAAACAATTTAGATCCTCCGTGTAAATTGATCATTTGTAATAGATTGATACCAAAGGAAATTATAGATCTGTGCAAAAAATGGTAAATTACTGTGAAGGTTTTATATCTCTGTAGTAATAATTTTTAACACAATAGATAATTCAAATGAAAATAATTGTGAATTTTGGAAACCTCTGTAAAAATATTTCTACATTGTCTCTGTAGAAAACTTCTGAGAAAAATAATTTAGCCTCTGTGAAAAATTGTAAATACTACTTGTAGAATTTTTTTTTGTGAAGATAATTTGACCAAATGAAACATTATTATTGATTAATACATACATACATATATATAGATATATGTATGTATATATTTTAATATATACATATACATATACAAATATATATATATATATATATATATATCTGTATATCTTCATGATATTTTCCTATTGAAATGTATTATGGAGATTTTTTTTATAAAACAAAACCTGATCTCAAATGTACGGTGATTTTGTATTTAATAAAATCACAGTTTAAAAAAAATAGTAATTAATGTTTGTGAAGGCGCAGGGGGGCTACCCACAACAGTCCCCCACAAAGGGAGACGAACTGTGAGGTAGCACTTAGCACTGCCTTCATAGGCAACACCAACGCTGTCAACACAACCCATGCCCATGTAAGGGTTTGGCTGTGTTCAGCCTTTCCCATATATTGTACATGCAATACAATTTTGTTTATAAAATTTTGTCCGCCCTTTTTAAACTTGTATGCGATTCTGGTTTTTTTTAATATATATAGATGTTATTTATAATATATATATATATACTTATATTTTGAAAATTGTATTTTAATGTTTTAAATAATATATATATATTAAATGGATAATTTGCTAAGTAGATATTTTTAAATAGATATTGGAATATATTAATTTGATTTTATAATTCGATAATTGAGATATATATATTTATTTAAGAAGGTTATTTAGGTGCATGCAAGCACGAGTAGTTAGATGGAAATAATTAATTAGTTTAATTGTGAAACTGGGTTAGATATTATGTGTGGTTGTGAAACTGTAGTTAAACTTGTGATATTATTTCATTGTGGATTATTAATGGGAATTGTGTTTTGAATAATGTATTTTAGTGTGAAATATTGTTCTATTGGATTTAGGAAATCCGAATAGTAGCACTTTTAATTACATGAGATTGTTTATTTTAATTTCTAGTATTTCTGTAATTGGGCACTGTGGGGAATATTTGTTGTAGAGGAAATATAAGTCTTCCAGATTGTAATTGTGAAAGGGTTGTCATTTCTATTATTCGCCTTGATATTTCCTTGGATAGTGCATGTAGTTGGATTCAGTATTGAACATCTGTAGGGATGTGTTATCTTTGGTGTTATGTTATTATCAGTTTGTGCACTGTCTACCTTTGGGTGTAGAATGAGTTATTATGTTGTCGATAGGGGAGTGGCTTTCATTTGGGGCTGGGACACAAAGTGGTCCTAGGATAACTCATGTGGAAGTCAGTGTAATGAATAGAAATTAAATAACCTACTTTAGGGGAATGAGTAGTTAACATATTTAACTTGATAATTAGCCTCGCTCATTGGCTCAAGGGATTGTGTTAGACTTGAGATGAGTCGGGAAGGCCTGAAATGGCAAGGTCGTTATCTTGTCTTCTCGAAAGATAATCAATTTTGCACTGGTGTGCATGTGGGGCCAGAGTTCGTAAGAGGTTACCAGGATAACCCAAGATGGGGGCCGAGACCTAGGAAGATCTCCTTAGGATAACCAATGCAACATTTGTGCTGACACTCCTCCTATGAAAACAATCAGTTTGTATTGTACAATGGTTGTTCTTGATTTTGTGATTCTAGAAGCAATGTAACCCTATGTTTTGTATTTGCTGGTACAGTGTGGTTTTGTACTTTGCTTGTGTCTAGAGGTAGTAGGTTTGTCTTGGTTACCTGTTACTATCTCCTAGCATGGGGGTTGGGTCTATGGGTACCACATGGATGGGTGGCATGCACCTTACACTGTTGGGTTTTCTCTTCATGTTCGTGATGGTGGGATCTTCTAGCTCGAGGAGCTCGTGTGTTTCTATGGATTTGTACTTCTCTTATAATTATTGTAACAGTGGACACTATATATTGTATTCCTTATTTGTAATCAAGGAGAAACCCTTGTGATGTAATTGTAACATTAATATGTATGATCTTTTCATCATTGGATTAAATAGTATATATTGTTTATACAATGTTATATCTGTGGAAATATGTTCATTACTTTTCTTTGTGTTAGATTTATTATGGAATGGTGAATGCTTTGTTGTATGTTGTTATCATGAGTGAATTCCATATACTATGTTTTAGAATAATTTTGTAAGTTTTGAATTCACATGTAGACACGTTGCGTGGCCTAGAGGATGTATGTGTTAGAGTAGTTTACTTCACTCGTCATTGTTACTCTTTTTAAGGAAAACAAATAGTTGTACTTTTGTAGTGTTGCATCGTCCTCTAGGTTGCAGGACAGGGTTTTACACAGATGAGACCAGGCTAAGATTGAAAGGGTTTTTGAAATGATGGTTTATCATTTGTTGAAGTCATATTTGCTAGCTCTACTTTAGGAGCTTCATAGACAAGACGAGTGCCATTTGGCTCTTAAGGTAGTAATAAGGGATTTTCTTTTCCCCTCTTTTTTAGTGTTTATAATTTAATTAGGGTTTTATTAAGGTTTTATAGCAGAAGGTGTAAAATTAGGTTTGTATCAAATCAACTGCAATCAATATTAGAGGTTTGGGATCTTATTCCCTCTTTTTAGTGTTTTTAAATTAATCTAGAGTTTTGCAACTGAAGGTGTTTCAATTGGGGTTGTGTTAAATGAGTTTCCTTTGATATCAGAGTTTTGGAATTGTTTTAGTATAGATGTGAAATTTGAGGAGTTTCTATTCCACTAAAGTTATTTCTATCAACATGTCATATGGGTGAAGCAGAGTACAATAGTTATGGAACCTTGTTGAACACTCTGCAAGTCCACTAAAATTAATGGACTGCAACAAAGTTGCAAATTTACTTCTTTCAATTTAATTTCTAGAGCAAGGGAGCTGATATTCTATTAAAAGAAACTATACTTAATACTAATTACAACAAAATGGTAGTGCAAAGAAAGATTTGTAGTGTTGTGAATTGTTTGTCCATAATGTAGTTTGTAGTTTCTTGAAAACTGGGTATGGGCTTTCTCTTGATTGGTGTCATTTGGTCATTTAATATTTATGATGATTTAGAAGCTCCTTAGCAGTGTGAGGTCTTGTTGTGTTGCAAACTTTATTTTGGTTGGCTCTTTGTGAATGGGAAATTGCAAACAACAATCACTTACCCAAATTCATTTCGTATACAAAGTATAGATTGTGATAACCAAGTTTTATGCAAATAGAACCTGGACTTCTATCAGCTTGGGAATTTTCTGGCTAAAAAATAACCATTTGCTTTTTTTTCTATTCATCAAGTGTTCAATGTTGTGCGGAAATAAATATGGTACAAGCCAAATTTTTTTCTGTCTCTGTTATAATGGCACTAAAAAGAAACAACCTAATAGAAACAGTGGATTCAGTTTTTGAAAAATTGAAAAAGGAACCCTTGCAACCTGACACAAAGGCTTTCACACATCCATGCTAGCCACATTTTTATGAGTGAGCCTTCCACACCATGCAATAGAAACATATGAACTAATGAAGCAGATCCAATGTAAGATGGATCAATATACATTTGTAGTTTTAATTAATGGCCTTAAAAGACTCAGGAAACTTGATTTGGCAGACGCTATAACTAAAGAGTACAGAGAATTTTTTAAGGACCCTATGGATCTTTTGAAAGATACTACATAGGATATTGTGATATCTTAATTTTATAAGTATTTTCTAGCATTCCATGTTTCTCATCTCTCTAGAAAGGATTGTTGTAGATTGAAAGTAATTCTCCACCTTCTAGACATGCTAACCTTGAGAAAATAGGATAGGATATATTAGCTTATCCTACAATTGTAGTATAATTTTTAGATGGTTTAGCATGTCAATTTATTAGGTTCCTGTCAAAAGGGGAATGACAGAAGGCATTTTTGTAGTCTTAGTTTTTTTCAGTAATGAGTCTTACATCATACAAATAGGGTTGTTCATAGAAGTAAATTATCATCATCATCCAAAATCCATGTTAACATTAACTTGTACCTTTTATAATTTAGATCAATGTATTTGTGCAGTGCTTTAAAGTATATTGAAACAAGTTTAGGTCTTACTAAAATGTTCTGATTGTGTAATTCAGCTACTTTTAACTTCCTTCCAATTAAATATTTATGTTTGTTATGTGTACCCCTGTCGCAAGCAATCCATACATTTCTCTTTCATTCGGTATCTCAGAACCTCCAAAAGGTGTAAGCATAAATAATTATGAGAACACCTCGAATGGGGATTTTTTTGCTGAGTGACTAACTTTTAATCTTATAGGAATGTTTGTTGTTTTTTCCATTTATATATACAAACTAGAATATGCAAATCATAACCAGTTGAATGAGGTTTCCAATATGTACGCTGTAGGGTCATAACTTCCCTTGGTTAACCTACATCTAAATTTCTTATAAATTGTTGGGTCTCTAGTTGTCTGACAATATGGGACTTAAAGTAGAAGTAAAAGTAATTCTCAAGTTTTTTATCATCGCCAACAGAGATCCTTCTTGATTAAAACTGAGAGCATATATCTATTTAATCAATCGATTAAGAAAAATTCCCCTTTCGATCAGACATTTATAAGGAACCCCAACTAGATGGAGAAAAAACAGTTAAACCAAGTTATCTGGAAATGTATTCCCAATTCTTGTATATATATTTCATATGGATATCTGTGAAAATTTTTGGGAGTTGTATATTAAGGGGCCTTAGCCATTTGTCTTAAAGACTAAACAAAATACATAGCCAAAATCTTGCGATCACAACCCATAAGTGGGTGAAATAGGGATAGACACAAACCATAAACTAAATAGACATATTACCATGCTGAAGCAAAATTATGGTAAGAATAAGCCAAAGAAATAAGGAACACAAAAAAAATAGTAACATAAATGTACATCCACTAGACACCAAAGCCAAATCAGAAGTTGCCAACAGAGGCATTAAACATTGTAACTGGCATTCAAAGACACCCGGTGGACAATGTCAAAACTACTTGTAGCATTCTTCCATGGATTGTACGCCCAACTCTAGACACCATTTCCAAACACTGTTATTGTCCTTACCATCACCGAGACCAATTATGTAGATGCCTCCAAGCCTTCCATCCAAATGCCTTATTCGCTGCGTTAAATGTGGAAGATTAAGAGTTGTCGTTTTTCCGAAGGTGACGGAGGGTTGATTGGATCTGGGGAGTAGCAACGGCGGGGAATGATCTTGTTCGCGTGCTTGGGTTGTGTCTGGTAAGAGTCATGGGTTGCTCTACGTCGTGGCGGTGAGGTCAATCAATTCCTAATGCATGGCCTTATTTGCTTGAACCTCTGACACACTAGGGAAGCTCAATACCCTGCATACCTAGAACCAAAATCTCAATATCTTTCATTTCACCACACCAAAAGCTCTGGACCAAGCTACAACATGCATTGCGATCGTGAAACATTGCTGCCAATTTTTGTTTGAAGTGATCTTTAAACTCCTAACTTATGGAATTCATAATCAACCAAATTCTAATTCTTGCTTGCAAATAAAAGCTTAGGCTATTTGCAGACGAAATTATTGTGCCAATAAGTAAATAAGTACACAAAAATTTCACGATAGTAATTTTTTTATCTTGGAAAACCTCCAATATAGATGATAAATTAGTCCCTTTGATAGTGGCAATGTATCTTGTCCACCCACTATTTATTAATGGCATAGAACTACATGGTAAGTGGGCAGTCTTGTCTTCTACTTTTGTCACTTCTCTTACAATGAATAGAAAAATACAATAATTCTCAATTCTTCTTTGATACAAGTTTTATTTATAGTTTTGCCATTGGATATTGAATTTGATTTCTTTACGGTTTGAATTTTGAATTTGATGTTGGTACAACTATGGACACTAGTGTACTTGAACTATTGTCTAGATAGCAATGTACCCTTGTACCATTGTGCTTGGTATATATACTATGCTATAATCAAACAACTATTCTTGTATCAAAAACTTGTTCTTTGTTCCTATTTTCCACTTTTAATATGTTTTATAGATCCTTTTGTGTCACACTACCCTTCTTAGAAGGCTTTTCAACAACTCCATTTTGTACATATCTAGCAAACATAGATGACATATTTTCAGGTAGTCTTCAAATATCTCATGTAATAACATACAATTTAATAACTTGAATTAAAAAATCAAGCAACATGACCAAGTTATCAATTCACTTCAAATCCATCTGTACAATATTTTAGGTATATACCTACTTCATTCTACATACATATTTAGCAATAAAGTTTGGACTAAACCAACCAGAGCCAATGAAGAGGGAAACAATAGTACAAAGGAGCATTTTTGAACTCAATGGAAGAATATCGATACACCAACTCCTTTGTAACATTAAGAGAATCCTTATGCTTGTAATGCCTTTGAAACCACAAAAATTTGTTGTGGATTCACTGCACCCAGTTGCACAAGTATTTGCAAAATAATAAGATACATGCCACATACATCAATCACAACCACACATCCACACCCACACTTCATGTCTATATCTACAGAATTGAGTTGCATGGTAAGGCATATGACATAATAGCAACCAATTAAAAATGAAAATGGATATCGTGTAGCCATTTGTATTCTCATTTCCATTAAATTCCACTAGTCAATAGGCTCGCAAATATCTTCTCAACTTATTGACTGACACAACTAAACTAACTAAATGCTCTTGAGAAGTAGGCCAACCAAATTTCCATACTGACTAATCATTCATGGGTGTCCTTTCAACACATTAGTTATCCTCAAGATTTCCAAGCTATTTTTAGGCCACACAGTTCTTCCCTATTTATCTAGGGCATCAATAGTATAGTGAATTTCAGGGCACAAACATACATCAGGAATGGGAAATTCAATATTTTTGGTACATGCATTCCTTCTGATGTCCCTAAATTATGATACTTTCATTATTGTTATGAATGCCATAATATACCTCATAAGTTTATCATATATGGCATACAAATTTCTTACTCATACCATATGTGCCTCTTTTGCAACCACATGGGCACAAACCTAGGGCTTGCAAAGACATAAAAGAATCATACATATGTAGCATTTATTCATCATTTGAGATTCTAGCATTCCTTCTAATGCCCCTCAATTATGGTAGTTTCATTATTGTTATGAATATCATAACATACCTTATAAGTTTATCATATATGACATACAAATTTCCCACTCATACCATCTATGCCTCTTTTGCAGCCACATGGGCACAAACCTAGGGCTTACAAAGACATAAAGACTCATAAGTATGTAGCATTTATTCATCATTTGGGATTTTAAAACTATAGATTTACCATAAATTTTGGATTTTTTTCATGTTCTTTGCCTTTGAATCTCACTCCTAATTCAACCAAGTTGAGGATACATGTAAATTAATGTTTTTATATTCATAAAATGTTGAGGAGCTATCCATAGTGCCTCTTGTGCATGAGTTATCATATAATTTTAATTTGTCTTACTTTAGCAGATGATATCTTTATCGAAAATTTCATTATTTTACTTATGATCTATTTAGACTACATTTGCATGATTTTTATTCTCTCATTCTTCACGTTATATAAATGCCTTATCATTTAATGTGCTTTGGTTATTCCCATGATGATGCATGCATCTTTTCTCCTTGGAATATTGATGCAAGAGCATCAATGGTCAAAGGTCTATCCTCATCAACCAAAAAGAAATTATTTAATTTTTAATTTCCTAAGGTTTGGTTTAATTATGCAATAGGAAAATAAATTGCAATGTTGAGGCCAAAATACTTTATTAAATAATTGGTCTTTATTTAAATGTTGCATTTTCAGAGTGAAAGAAAGTGTAGGAGGTAATTTTGGAGTTTGAAATTCAAAATTGGAAATTTTGGAATAGGTTTTTTTTTGAGACTTTCTATTCCATTTAAAATATTATTTTTGAGATTCCAAAATCCCTAAAAAATAGGGATGGAGAGAGTGGACACCCAAGATAAGAAAAACAGATTTTTGCTTTAATGCATAAAAGCTAGTGTTTTGGGAAAAATCAATAAAAAGACTTCAGTATTCAAATCAATGTGAATGAGCACGACTTGGGTCATGATTTTATTGATTTTTATGAGGCATTTACAATATCAAGTCATGGAATATGGTTCAACAACTTTGTGTTCCATATTTGGAAGCATTTAATGATGAATTTTAACACAAATTGAAGAATTTTCAAAATACAATTGGAGAGAAATGAAAGAGCAGATTTGGGATTTCAAAAAGGTTTTAATATAGAAAAAAAAATGGAGCCTTTAAGGTATTCAAAGAGCAGCAATCTATATCAGCAAGTTTGGAAAAATAATTGGTAGGTTTCCCCTGAGAGTTGCACAAGAAAAAGTGCAGAAAATCAGCTTGTGAAGAGAAGAGGAATATGAGAAGAGAAGAGGGATTTTGTAGGTGAACTTTGGTGAGAGTTGAGGGAAGGAGAAATCAGTTTGGTATGAATGTTTTTGCAGGTTTGGAAGTGAAGGCATAGCAGCAAATGGATTTAAGAATCCATGATTGAGTTGTTCATGATTTTGTATTGAAGTTTGCAAGTGTTTGATGGTTTTGTTTCACAGTTTTGGTATAAGATTTGAAAGAATGAAATTATTGTTGTCTTTTAAATTATTTTGCTGTTGTACATCAGTTTTATATTTGTTTTGAGACTATTATTATCAGCACATGAGGCTGCACCATTTGTATTGTCAATTTGGAGAAGTTATTGTGTTGTTTGTAGGAGATTATGAATGAACAATCAAGTGTTCATGTTGCAGAATTTTTAAATCTGATTTGTTGCATTTGCAATGCATTTTCTTTTGTTGAGAATAGTTGTATGAAAAAGGGGTATGTGTGTTTATCCCCCTACTTCAAATATTCAGTACTAGTTATGCTATCAATGCCCTTGCAATACGATATGCTACATATTTACAACAACAAAGTCATGATTAATACCGTCATGTAAACACATCACTTTCGAAATATTTTTTAATGCTTATCTATATGGGACACCCCAAACAACCCTATCAATTTATTTGCTTTAAAATCAAAACTACACATAAAAATAAAACTACACATAAATTTTATAGCAATTAATTACAAAGGTTTAAATGTTCGTGATGTTGGTAGATGTTCATTTCAAGTACTAGTGACATGAATAATCAATACTTAAATTTAAATATAAGTTTTCCAATGTTTAAACATGCACTCCATTGCAAATATGGGCCAATTTCAAATCATTTAATGAAAATAAACTAGACGATTGTTTGTGTTGCTTGTGGATTTTGTTTACGAGAGCTTCCACCAATCATCCATTTACAACAAAAAATAATAACTCACAAAATAAATGGATTAACCAATTGGAATAGGGTCAAAATTTAAGAGGTTGCTTTGACAGATGATGATTATTAAAGTAGATTAAGTTGGGGGATATCACATGTTTGACAGATGATGATTATTAAAGTAGATTAAGCTGGGGGGATATCACATGTTCATAGCAGTCGTGTATTTAAATACCCACTTCTATTGCAAAATAGTTGGTCACCTTAACTACCTTTGAGTGCTTAGAATAATATTTTATATAGGAATCTCATCATTAGAGAATTATGAGGAATTATGTCCATAAATAAAGCCTTATATACATTGTTGTTTACAAAGTTTTAAATAGATAAAGAAAAGTTTGTTAGTAAAAAAAATTGGGTATTCTTCTTGTGGAAAAATAAGCAATATGGGAAGAAAGGAAAGAGTTCAAGGAGCTTATAAAGGTTTATTATTAAATATAATTTATATTATTATATATTATATTTTATAAAATATATAATTTTCTTTATTTTTAAATATTGTAAT
>VDFB02009969.1:0-22934 GCA_007258455.2 Sequoia sempervirens
ACTATTTATAGTAAGCCACCTTCAGAAACAAGCTATAAATAGCAGGGTGACTAAAAGTGGCAGTGTCGACAAGTTGATAAAGTCAGGAGGATGCTACGTTTGAAATTTCAAGCCATTCCGAGCTTCAGAGGCGCAAATTCAGAGAACTTACTATAAATAGCAGGGCACGTAAGCTAGCGAGGATGATAAAAATTCGTCTAAGTCTAGAGTCTCGTCCAGCAGGCATAGGAAAATGCGCCCAGTTGATGAGGAGGCATTAAAATTCTAAGTTTGAACTTCATCCAGTAGACAGGCCTAAATGCGCCAAGTTTGAAAAAGGTCAAACAAAAGTCAAAGGTTTTCATCCTGCAGCAGGGGCAAAATGCGCCCAAAATGAAAGAAGGAAAGTTGAAAAAAAATAAAAAATTCTAAGTATGAAAAATCCGCCACCCTCATCAGAATGCGCCCATCCTTCACAAGCATGAAAATGCGCCCAAAATTCAAGGTGGTCAAAGCAAAGTCAAACATGAAAATCCGCCTCCAACAAGGAAATGCGCCCAAGGTTGATGTTTATCCCTCACACAAGAGAAAATGCGCCCAACTTGCAAAGAGTCAACAAGGTCAAAGATTGTTCATCCTTCTCCAAGGCTAAAATGCGCCCAAACTGGGCCATGTGAGGACAAAAAACGGAAGGTGAAGGGTCACCCAAAGACGTTGGAGAAGTTTCATCCATCTGCTACATGGAAATGCGCCCAAAGGAAGAGAGAGTCAACAAGTCAACACGTTTTATCCTCCTCACCCTCCAAAATGCGCCCAAATCATGCATGTCAAGACAAAAAACGGAAGTTGAAAAGCCACATGAAGGCATTTGCAAGTTCGTCCTCCTCCTACAAGGAAATGCGCCCATGTTTGGATGGTAAATGGTAAATACAAGTGGTAAGTAAGGTAAAATGTTACCTAAACATGGTGAAAGGTGGTGAAAGCTTGGGCGCTATCCTCCTTCATGGCTAGAGTGCGCCCAAGGTGGTGGGCCTTAGATAATTTTGCTAGGCGTGATTTCTCCAAGAGTGTTGGACGCCTAAGGTGATATGCTAGGCATTGGAAAATATTTGAAAGTGTGGAGAATAAAATGTCAAGTGAAGTATACGCCAATGTTTGAAGGGAGTTATAAGGTGATTTTAAAAATCTTGAAGGCGTTGAAATGTTTTGAAATGTGCTAGGCGCCTCAAGGGGAGACAAAATATTTTCTAAGTGTAAAAAAATTCTCTAAGGCGTTGGGCTTTTAAATGAACTTTTTCTAAGTGTGGAGTGATACGGGATGAGGTGAGGATGAAATGTGCAAGGCGTGCCGGGAATGAAGTTGATATAAAATGTTCTAAATGAAGATTCCTCTCCACTGGCAATCAAAATTTTTCTAAGGCAAGTTTTCAAAAGTGCAAGAGGATTTTAAAATATTTTCTAAGGCAAATTTATTTTCCTTGGAAAATACGCCTAGAGCTTCAAGTTGATGAAAATTCTCAGAGAACGAGCAACTTTTCTCAATGATGGAGTCAGAGACAAGGATAATTCAAGTTCTTCAAATTTTTCAAGAAGTCTGGGCAACACAGAGTGATCACAGGCGAAGAACGAATTTAAATGATGGAAATAATAATTTTCTAAGGTTCAAAATTCGAAAAATTAAACGAACCCGTTCGTTGGGTACCCATGAATTCGAGACATTCTGACGAAAATTTTCTTCTGGGTACCGGACGTTTGCGATGATGAATGGATTTCCAAATCTTTCAAGCTTCGCCGACACTTTTTCAGTGAGGAATTTAATCAGTGCTTGAATTATGAATTTTCCTAAGGGAGAATTTCAAATTTTCTAAGGCAAACGTAAATAAAATGTGTTTTCAAAGTGAATTTTCTTCAAACGATGAATACGAAGAGAGTTGCCTAGATAATTGTGATTAAATTCTTCGAAGATGAATTTTCCAGAGCAGATGATGAAGTTAAAAATTTGAATTCAAGTGACAGAGCTCCGGCTGGTGAGTTAAAAGAAGATGAATTAAAGCAAAATCCAAGGCGCCAGTCAAAGTCAAGTTTCTAGAAGAATAATATTCCCGACGACTGGAGACAAGTGTCAGGAACATCAGAGAGGGAAAATTCGAATTCTTGAAGTGGAGTAGTGGAGTTTAATGGCACTGGCTAAAATTAACGTCTTCTAGAATTCGAATTCTAGCTATAAAATGGAGAAGTTTTTCACTCATTTTCACAACTGGAGAAAGGCAAAGTTGCTAAGTCTGACTGTTGCTTGGAGAAGTTCGAATTTTGCTAAAGAGTGCAAGTTGCTGAGGAGGCGCATTTGAGAGTTGCTGAGAAGAGGACGCCTTAAGTTGCTGAAGTTCGAATTTTGCTGAGGAGTGAAAGTGAAGAAAGGTACGCCATTGCTAAGGAGGTTTTTGCTGAAGTTCAGAGTTGCTTGTGCTGAGAGTTGAAGGAGGTACGACTTTGCTAGTGGCTGAAATCTGATTCATTGCTAAAATGCATCGGGGTTTAGGACAACCGGAAAGCGACACCGGTGCCCCTCAAGACAAAGCAAGTGATCAAGAAGCTCAAGAAAACGCTTCATGCCGTAATCAAAGTTCATTTCGGAAATGGCAAGTTGGACAGACACTAACCCGGCTCCGCCAACTTGAGACCTTCAAGAACAAAATGCTCGGAATTGAAGTCATCGGGAGTTTGGCCACCGGCACAACATCGTCCGGCAATTATGCAGCTGCTGGTTTCCGCCACCTATTCGGGTAGTTCGAGCTTATAATGAGTGCCTAACCCAATGGTGAAAGAACACCGGTCGATCATGTCACCAGATGGCCAAGTACTTGCCAATCTCACTCCGGCAGCCATTGGTGAAGCTTTCGGGATCCCGGTGCATAGAAACATGATTTACAAGTCCAGGGAGCGAGCGGAGCGGATGTATGCTTCTGCTTTTGAACGGTGCATGGATACAATTAACACTCACTGGATGAGCACTCCTAAGCCATCTCGTGCGAAGTTGCCGAAGCAGATCATAGCAGAGGACCTGAAACAGGAGTACCGTGATCTCATCATGATGCTGAGCAGGGTAGGTGGTTGCCCTCAGTCTTATATTTTTGAGCCGTGGATGTTTTATTACATCAACCTGGTGTTGGAAGGCAAGGATTATGTCAATTGGGCTGAGATGATCAGCGACAATATACATGAGCAACTCCTGAGCTTGCGGAGGACTAAAACGTTTTACATGAGCTCCTATCTTGTTTACATGTTGGCACGAATGACGAGGTACAGAGGGATTTCTTACAAGGAACCCGTCGGTTGTGGCTCCCATCAATTCAAGATTCATGAGGCGTGTACACAGCTGCACCTGTCGAGCACAACCCACTACAAGCGTGTCAACGATTCATTCACCATGTACATTACGAGGCTGCTTCAGGAGAGGTTACACCACAGAATCTCTAGGGATGCCCAGGAGCTAATTGAGAGGTATGGGTGCTGGTTTATACAGTTTCCAAGATTTTCATATATTAGGCTGCAAGGATTTTCTTCATACCCTTATAGGCTTCCTAAGTACCCAACCGATAAGATAATAATGCTAGAGATATCTAGACAGTTGCTTGCCTTTGACAAAATCCAGAAGAAAAAGAAGAAAGGGGGGATAGAGTTTCCAATTGTGATGGGCAACTCGGATGAGGTGTGTCCTTCTATACAGGCAGCTAGGGAAGCCGAGAGTGAGCTTCAGTTTTATCATTTCTCATATCATACTAGCCGACAGCACTATGACCCACACCATAACATCAATTGGGTTATGTCGGAAGAATTTAAACATAAGGCCACCATTGAGGATTATTGGGCTGATGCAGTGGATGAGATTGAAGTGAGGAAAAGGATGTTTTCTCGGTTGCCGATTACTCTGATCAGGGAGTGTGAGGTAGTTCCAGTTCCGGACCAGGTCAGCGAGGATATGGATGTAGTCCACCCGGATTATGCAGCAGTTCGAGATACTCCACTTCCGCCTATAGATTGGTCAGAGCCCGAGGTTGCTGATCTTGATACTCTTTCCATCCCAGTTATGACATTCACCAGGGCATGGGTTGACAGGAGAGTGAACAGATTGAAAAGTAGGTCAATTCGTCTTGACTTTATAATAAGGATGGGAGATCACAGGACGCTTCCACCACAAAAGAAGGAAGAAACAGATCACAAGAGACCGTAGAGTCCGTAAAGAAAGAAATAATTCAGCCAGAACCTCCACGAGTTACAGTAGCAGTACCTTTGGAGACACGTTCTCCAAGCATACAGGAGGTGTCTTTGTTTGCTGATCAGAGAATTGCAGTGAATCAGGTACCGGAGATACAGAGTGATATTCAGCCTCCACGGAGGGAGTCAATTGGCCAGAGTGCCAATGTACCTGTTAGGCTTAATCAGCAGGATGATGAGGGGACTATTACTGACCCTCAGTTTCAGCAGGAGTTAGAGGCGGCCATGAACGATGGCGATGATGATATAGTGTCAGGTGATACTCAGCCACTTGAGGACGATGAGCCTCGCCAGAATGAAGAAGAAGTTGAACAGGTTAGAGAAGTCGAGGCACAGGAGCAGCAGCCCTTCGATATACTGTATGAGGTGCCCGATTGGCTTAAAGATAGAATGAGAAGAAGCCCGAGTGAAGAGATTGATCCAGCAGCTGAGATGGAAGAATTTTTGAACCGGATCAGTGCTCCTCCACCGAAGAAGAAGGCAAGAAAATTTTCGAAGATCTCCACTGATGAGGATGGCTCTCATACTCTTCACGCTGTTGTCCTAATGCAGTCGAAAGTGTGGATCGAATGAAACAAAATTTCAAATTATGTGGTCACCACTCTTTGACTTGGGACTCTCTATCGTGCTCGGGGATTATTGAGGAGGTGATAACCTTCCTGCCCTCATGATAGATTGTTCAAAAAAAAGAAGGAAAATATAAGAAGCTGAAACGGTAATGGCCTTGATTGGATACTGCTCGTGCTACTTGTCTTGTTCTCGAGGGCGTGGATGTACTAGTTGATAGCCTCCGCAGATATTCCTAGAGAGCTCATCACAGCCTTTAGTAGAGTTGGGGAGGATGGCAATGAGGCGTATTAAATGGGTCAGTGAGTTCTGTGACCGAGACGCAGGAAATTCATGGAGGACCTATCTTTTGCTTTTCAGCAGGCCTCTACTATTTTGACACGGATGGATGCGGTGGATCATGCTTGGGGCGATGCTTCCATCTATCAGAGTAAGGTGATCCAGCGTCTTGAGGTGTTGAGGCATGTGCCACTGCAGTTGCTGATTGATGGAGGTGTCATTCAGGCGAATGACCGATACGATTTCTCTCAGTGGTATTCTTCGGCTATCACAGGGCGTGGCTTCTTCGATGCAGCACAGGCAGATTCAGCCAGGGTACACAAGGCTATGGCCAATATCATAGATGGAGTTCAGAACACCTTCGAGGCCATATTTGCTAGGCGGCTGAATCCAGATGAGATAAATTTTGATAATTTGAGGGGTTTGCTGGTTCCCTTCTTCGCAGATGTTAAGACCTTTGTACAGGATGATTTCGAGAATACCGCTACATTCTCCACTTTGATCCAGAACACGCAGGACTCCTTAGCTGCTTGTAGAAAATCTTGTACAAGGCACGAAAGCATTCAGTCACGGTGTTAGAGTTTCAGTTGGATTGTGTTCCGCCTATTTCAGTTCATGAGGTTGAGGCTGTACTTAGCAGATTTGTTGAGTTGGCAGTCAAAGAGAAGGCCAATGGGAACACGCTACTGGACGAGGATCTTCTAGAAGACTGAGCATTTATTACATTTGCTATTTTGGGAGTGAGTGGGAATCTTTGATTCATTTAATGTACCACTCCCTATTCTGGCAGTTTTTAGGGTTAGGGCTGAGGTGGCACGATTCTAGCCACTCTATTGATTGTAACCCTAGCCGTCCTTTGGGACTTGGCTAGCTATAAAAGGGGGAGTCCCCCTCATTTGTAACATGGTTAGACAGTTAGAAAGTTAGAATCAGAGTAGACATTGAGAGAGCTTTAGAGCTAGATAGTGTAGTATTGTAGAGCATTTTGCATAATTTGGAGAAGAGAGAAAGTTTTCCCTTTGAAAACTTTTGAAGAGACTGTTGTGTAACACATTTTATGATAATAGATCTTTTCATTGATGATGGAATTCGTCTTGTCATGAAATGCTAGCAAGGTTTCTTCTTCCTTTCGTATCCAAGTAGATTAAATTCATGCAAGTAGCTTACTTCGGTGTGTGGTGTTTTATTGAGATAGCTTCGCTTTATTCCATACCACTAGCGGCTTGTTGATGATAAGTTCGCCTTGCGTGGTCGACTGGAGATTATTTTGTGTTTAACTTCGGTTGTGGTTTACATGCTTATATGCGTTGTTCTGATGGTGTATGTATGTTAAACTATAACTTGAATACCTTTCGCTATCCCCTTTGAAGATTGCACCGATTTTGCTGAGGCTGTCCGACGGAGGCTAGGTGAAATCCGGTTGAAGTCTATTGAGACGAAGCCCCACATACCCTGCATTTAGAATAGAATATAAGTTTCTTAGGCCCTTTCCCCTTTACTTTCCGCACTTTCTTATTAGTTTTAGGAGAGAGATTAAATTGCCAAATCATACACGAAAGAATTCCCCTTCAAAATCATACATTAGCTGCTGACTGCAAGAAATCTGGACAATTGTGTAAGTCCCCTCGTATGAACACAGCAATACACATCAACCAAACTGGGTCTATTCGCACTAAAGGAACCTTGGAGTTGAACATGCGAACTTTCTCGCAATCTTAGCGCATGGAATACTTTGATCAAGAGAGGACGGAGTAGCCCCAAACTATTTTGTTCTTCGGCTGTTTGGTATGGTCACAAAACCGCAGAGATCAACAAGAGAGTAGCATCTACAAATGCTTGGATTCAGTTCCAATTAAGCGCACAATCAGATTCCGGATCTTTCTATCCAGTTCGCACTTCTGCCCTGCTTTGCATACAAAACTTTTTCTGCCCTCAAATAACTGATCTGTCCATTTTCACTCTCTTCTACACATACACTTCTATCTTTTTCACAACTACTTCACACACCAAAATGATTTTTCGATCTCCTTTATATATCTGCTAATCAAGAATTCATTGTATGTCGGCTTCACATCAAAATATAATATTCTTGCTTATGTCGGCTCAAATCATTAATTAGAGTTGATGCGTGTCCTCACAAGTCGGCTAGACTTTAGAAGGGACCCAAAACAAAATTCCAAACATAAGAAATAACTAAGTACATACTCCACATACATCTGCGATACACCATATAAAACATGTCGGCCATGATCAAAGAATAAATCGGGAACCATACTACCGAACCTCTTAACTCGAATTCCGACTAATGTAACACCACAAAAACTCATCAGTAGGATAGTACACATGCTAGGAAGACTTCCCTGGAGATCCACACCACAGAATAATGATCCGGGGAAGTGATCAGATCGACTTGTCAACCGGATGTCCTGTTCTTCATTCTTTCTGCCGGTAGATTACAAAATCTTACTTCTCTTGTCAGTAGGAGCAATACAAGCACTGTGGACCATACTGCTGACTCTAGTTGCCATCAATGACAACATAAGTAGCCAAAAACGATCTCTCAAAGCCATATGCCAACACTTCACAAAAAGAATTAAAATCGCTGGAAGTGAATTAACCACCTCTATTTGATCTCAGACATTTAATCTTCAGACCTGTCTCTATCTCAACCATAGCCTTAAAGATCTTGAATTTCTCTAGAGCTTTAAATTTTTCTCTTAAGAAAGTAACCCACATCAATCTAAGAATAATCATTAATAAGTAATATGAAATACCTGTCTCCTTGTAAACTTCTGACTCTAGAAGGACCACACAAGTCAGTATGCACAAGCTTCAACACTTCATTTGAACAATGCTATTTGCTCCGAAATGAAACTTTAGTTTGCTTCCCTAACTGACATTCCTTGCATATAGCATTAGTAGGTTTTAGCAACTTAGGAAGATCTCTCACTGCCTGAGTAGAACTTATCTTGATAATATTTTCATAGTTTACATTACACAATCTCCTAGGCCATAACCAACTTTCATCAACTTGAGCAATCAGACAACTTTTACTAGTAGCACTTAGGTGAAAGATATTACCAAGGTTACCCCAAGTTTCTGGGATGGGGACGGCAGGGGACGGCTATATAAAATATAGAAAAATTTAAAATATATAGGGAAACATTTAATATTCATATGAAGACAAGGATAAAGCATGCATATATACATTATAGAAACTTAGCTTATAACATTTTTGTTAAGAATTCATTGCCAATATAGTTTTTTTTTCAATTACGATATGAAAATCAAAATAAAAATAACATGGTACATTGTTGCTGTCCCCTTGGCCGTTTTCGGGACGGGGATAGGGGGGTTTAGACCCGGGGACGCGACACTGGATATTACCTTTTGTTTTTGTACCAGATGCAATCGCATTTCTGGAACTCTCCAATATTCTACACTTTCCATGCTTGAATTGAAAATTGTATCCCTTGTCAACCATCTGTCCAACACTTAAGAGATTATGCTTCAAACCTTCCACATATAGCACATCATTAGTATTATGCTTACCATCAAGAGAAATGGATCTTCTGCCACGGATTACACTAGCTTTGTCATCACCAAATCTTACAACACCACCATCATACTTTTCCAAGCTCACAAATTTACTTTCATCACCTGTCATGTGATGAGAGCATCCACTGTCAATCACCCACTCATCTTTTTCTACAGCTCTGGCAGCTAGAGCTTTCTCCACATTTATGCAACTAGTAGATTCAGTAGGTACTGGATCACTTTCCTTGATAAATACCCATTCATCCTCACTTAAATTCCTTTTATCCGATTCATCATCTGTCACACCTTCATCAGCAGCATAATAACACTTTCTTTGGAATCTAGGCTTGTTAGGTCTTGGCTTAGGAACTCTTTCTGGACACCTTGAGGTAAAATGACCTATCTTATTGCAAGAAAAACATTTAAGAGGCAATTTCCCTTTATACTTACCTTCTCCTCTGGGTACCCTCTTAACAATAAGTGCTTCAAGCTCATCTAGTTTTCTCTCTTCTTCTTCAATCTCTCTCATTTCTTGCTCATACTTGGACATTTTTCTAGAAGAACTCTCTCGGATCATATCTCTGCTTATCTTTTCCGGAGATAGTAGCTTTCAATGCAAATTCTGTCTTAGGAAGAGATTCACCAAACTCACTTAACTCAAAAGCAGCAAGCTTACCAATCAACATGTCTTTGGTTACATTTGTCACAATCCGGATCTCCTCAATAGCAACAATTTTGTGTTTGTATGCAGCAGGCAAGGATTTGAGCACTTTAGCAACAATCTCTGATTCTTCCAATGTTCCACTAGCACATCTGATACTGCACACAAGTTCATTCACTCTCTGCATAAAATAAGTGATGTTCTCATCTTCACCCATTCTCAACGTTTCATATTTCCCTTTCAGGCTTTGTAGCTTAGCAATCTTCACATGGGTATCACCTTCATACAAAGTTTCCAACTTTTTCCAGATCTCATAAGCAGTCTTTAGCTCCATTACATTTGTCATCTCGGAATCAGTTAGAGCACTCAACAATGCTTCCTTAGTCCTGATATTGTACTTGGCTTCCTTAATCTCACCTGCAGTAGAAGGACCATTTTGTGGGATGATATACCTATTCTTTGTAATTGTCCAGTAAGGTTCACCAATGGATCTCAAATGACACTCCATTCGAGTCTTCCACAGAGAATAATTAGTTCCATCAAATCTCAGACTATCCTTCTTATATGTCGCCATCCCAGATCACCTCAAGCTATTAAACTTCTTCCGAGGAACTTGCTTTGATACCAATTGTTGGCAACACAAGGGCAAACAACTGAGAGGGGGGGGGGTTTGAATCAGTTGTCATAGAAATTATACTTATTAAACTTATTCTCAGATTTGATAAATAAACATGAAATCATAAACCATCATCACATCAAAAACACACATAACACCAAGATTTTTTACATGGAAACCTGTTAAGGGGAAAACCACGATGGAGGTTAGTCCACAAGATTATACTCTGTTAAAAGTATAAAAGTATTATAAATGGGGAATGCACATGCATTCAGGTATGCTCTCTAGAGCTCACTGCTCAAATACAAAAAGACTTACTGCCCAAAGGAAGACTCATTGTCTTACAATTACATTCGGATTACATCCGGAAGATTTTGAACTGAGAAAATAGCATCTTCTACTGCTTGATTACAGTTCCGGTTAAGCACATAAACTCTTCTTCACACTTTACTTCTGCCTTTGAAAGATTAGAACATTGTTCACATGCAGCACTTAGCATACATCGCACACCATGCCATCAAATGGTATAAACAATCCATCATATATATCCGCAACTAAGGATAACATCAACTACATGTCGGCCCAACAAAATATGAAAATGTGTACAAACTATCGGCCCAAAACAATAAACAATTTATCAATGCGAACCAAACAATGTCGGCCACAACATAGTAAGGACCCAAAACAACATGTCTCGAACACGAAACACCTTAAAAAATTATGCCTCGAAGATCCGCAACACGCTACAATCACTCTGTCGGCCATGATCATGAAAAACATGAACTCATAGAAGAAAATCACCAATCGCGAGCACAATGATCAATGCGGACCAACAACACAGATAGAGCACGATCTAGAAACATCCACAAGCATCATGAATCACCACAGAAGCATCTGCAACAACACAAATTACTAGAATCGCATCATCTTGTTTCAGGAACACCAGCTAAAGCAACAAAACAACTGTCAGAACACAGATACTCATAACTCAATCAAATCTTCATGCGAACCTCTGAAACTTCATGTGGATAAACTAGATATACTTGTCAGCAAACCCTTTAATCCATAACCTCTTATCATCAATATATTGAGCTAGCCACCATACTGAACTTCACCGCATCACCGACAACCTGCAACTTATTTTATTACAATTTTGTCAATATCCTCGATATATACAACCTTAAAGATATTAATGCCAATAGTGTTGACATCAATGACAACCACAAATCAGCAATATCCAACAGAGCCATTGTCCACCACAAGTTTTTCCCATTCCTTGGTCAGCAACATAACTGCTCCCCCTTTCCCCCTTTCATGTTTTGTTGCAAAATAAATTGAATCCTTCCAAATGACTTTCAAGTTTGTTTCAAGAGTAAACATAGTAGCTTTTACTTCTTGTAGGAGGACCACCTCCTTATCTTTAACTAGATTTAAAAACTTTCTGACAATATACTTCCTGTCTAGGGACCAAGCCCCTTTACAGTCTAGGATACATAACTCAAATCCATGAATAATGAGTGTTAATCAGTGTCCATTGATTTCCTAAAGCTATCATAGCATTTAGGAAGACTACTCTGGTTATCCAGTCTTTTTATGAAGGGATAAGGAGATTCCTTGGATCTTTCCTTCCTCTTGTGATTAGCCTCACTTGGATTCCCACCACCTTCCAAACAGATTCTATCTTTTTCTAAATTGCTAGTGCACTGTTAGGTAGTATTAACATGGGGGGGTATGACTTCTGTTTCACCAAGTGGCAGAACCAGTTTAGTGTTCTCTACAGGATTTTGGGGAATTCCCTTTTTAGCCTCCTCACTTGGTGGATTATCTTTACAGATTACACGTTTATTATAGGCATTATCATCTTTTGATAAATTAGGCAACCTTTCTTGAGATCTCATGTTAGAATTTAGCTTAGGATTAGTTTCTTGTTTAGGGACCCTCTCATTCCCACCATTTGGGATTTGATTTATTACATCTTTTGGACAAGAGCCACAAGGGTTCTTTCCTTTAGCATTTTCTTGAGAACTTCTAGCTACACCCTTAGGAGCTTGCCTATGCCCATCACTCTGCCTCTACTCTGGAACAAGGCAACAAGTTTTTTCTTGCTCAATCTGATTTTCTTTCTCTGAATTTTTAGCTTTCCCCTGTTGAGAGAGCGATCGGGTGATCAGCCTATGCAGGCTTCTGAGGTTTTGGCAAGAGTTCTCTATGCCATTTATCAAATTTTTCACTTTAGATTCAGGATTCTTGTTTAGGTTGAGGATTGAGTCCTCCGGACCTTCCTCACTTTCAAAACAAATAAATTCCTTACCAAGGAGAGTAAATTTGTTTGGGGTTACTTTCGAGATTAATTTTCCTTTTGTTTCCTAAGGCAATATTTTGCCAAAACTTCTCAATTGCCAATTGCTGAGCATTTTTTTTTACCTAGTTTAAAATAAGAGTTAATATTTGTATTTGATTCCAGCTTAGGGTTAATAGCATTTGAGATGCTATTCTTACTTTGGCCAACCGACCCAAGAGGGGGTGGTGGAGACAGTGTCTCCTGCCTGAAGTTACCATCCAGGGAGGTGGCAATGACTTCTAGCTCCATGGAATGATTAGTCTCCTTTGGATTCACATGTTGATTTGCCTCCTTTGAACACAGGGAAGAGAGAGTAGGGTTTTCAACCCTTCCATTTTCACAATCTTAGATTACCTCAGACTATAGTGGGGAAACAACTGAATCCTGTAGTAGAGAGAGGTCCATCCTCTGTTCAGAGAGGACAAGATCCTCATTCGAGTGTGGTTCCTTTTCGGCCTTGCCAGACACTAGAGCTTGGTTTGGAGTGTAATTGGGGGGCTGAGCATTTCCGGACACCACCCCACTTGGGTTTCCATGGCTACCCAAATTCGAAGAGGGATTGGAAGGATTTCCTTTAACATTTCCCCTGATTTTGAGGATAGGGCAGTTTCTACGAAAATGCTCTTCCTTCCTACACAAATAGCACGTGTTCATGCCACCTAAGATTTTAAGCTCACAACTGATTATAGTTCCTTGATCCGAAAACTTAATCTTCTCAAGAATATCAACACCAGGGAGGAGGGTAATTAATACCCTAGCATCAAGGTGAGGAAGAGTAATTTTTGGGTCTTCGACCCGCGAAACATCTCCGAACGAGGATAGAAGGTTAGGCAACACCTTCCAAACAAATGGAAGAAATTTTTTCACGGTAAGCCACCTTGGCCTTGAAAAAAAAAAGGAAGAGCCCTTTTTGCAGTATTCGACACAAAGAGATTCTAATGCCAAATTTATTACCCCAAACATTTATAAACCAGTCAATAAATCTTCTTGCAAGAGTTTTACTAGAATCAACAGCCGCTAAAAAGATTGCAATTTCTTTTAATCTATTCTTTTCATTACTTAGAGTCTCACACATTTTTGGATTAGGATTGAGCCAAACAACAGTAGGTCTTCCAGAATCCTTACCTTCCCGTTCTCCAGAGCCTTGAAGTTCTCCATCTTCGTAGAGTGAAAAAGAATTAGACAGAGAAATGCTACCAGATACTTCTGCCACCACATCGCAGAAGGATTTCGCCTCCGCAATGTGGTTAGAAAGCTCTTTGGGGCCGGGCGAAGTACACTCATTCATTGCTTCATTAATTCGCTGCACTGATGAATGGGATATTTCGCATGGTTCTCGGCCAAGGCTGAGTCAAGAAAAGGCAGAAAAAACAACAAAACCACATATACCGCAAGGAGGAATGAGGAAAACATAGCAAGAAATGAAAGACGCTTATGTGGAGAGCAAACTTGTGGTGGAGGAGGACTGGGTCCTCCTCCACGACGCGTTCTGGGCCTGCCATGTACGCTCCTTGGGAAACAAACCCTAGCGGGTTTTGGCCAACTTGTAGAGTGCCCAAATGCTTTCCTTGTTGGATGAGAGAAATTTTATGCAAAGATCAGATTTCAGAGTTTTGCTAAGTGATTATATATTATTATTGTTGCTCATTTATTAGATATATTTTTTGTGAGACTAATTCTAGTTGCAGGCCACACCATTGAAGAGAAGACTGCATTTATACAAATCCAACTCTGCAGTCCCTTTTTGTAGGCCGTACCTTTTAGACCTGGCCATATCATTGCAGAATCCCTTGGCAACTATTATTGAATGTCAAGAATGATTTTGGGCACTGATTTGTATGATGTAGCACCCTGTTTTGAGGTGCCAAAATATCCTAAGGGTGTCCTACAAATTATTAGCTGTTGCTGCAGATAATAAAGGGGGTTGTATAGATTTAGTTGGTAGTCATAATCCCTACCGTACTATTAAAGGGAGGATGTTCCATGTTTAATCATATATTATTGTGGTTTCTTGCCTATTGTACCATACATTGTAGTAGGCCATATAGGCTATTGTAGGCAATATCTTGGGGGTTTGTTAGTATCGATTAAATCAGTAATATTTTTGGAGCTGCCTATGGTATGATCAAAATATATTTGTGTAATGTCCCCCCTTGTCTGCTGCTTTTTTTTGTGTGTGTTTTGTTGTTTTCTGATTTTTTTGTATTTTGCTTGCAAGAAATGCAAATTGAACAAAATCTGAAAACTAACTAGATTACCAAGAAAATGCATAAACCAAATGCAACCCAGATTATTATTTAGCAAACTAAACTCAAATGAAGCATACCCATTTGTTGCTATTGAAAGTTGCAGGTCTGATCATATATAACCAACAAGCTAGTGCTTACAAAAATGCCCACAAATAATCAAACTCTCACTTCTCCACCACCAATCTGATATGCAGCCATGAAACAACCCTAGACGCCACAAATAGAGGGTGTAGCAGCCTGAAAACCTAGGCGTTTTGCTTAGGAAGAAGCCCACGCCCCTGCCCACGCCCCTGCTGCAGCTGTACAGCCCTGCTTGAGGTGTACAGCCAGCATAGGAGTCACCAATATGATAATTTTTCTGCTTTGAAAAACTGCCAATATCTTCACAAATCTGCTGTCAAATTATCTCTTCAAAACCCCTTCAACAAACTATCGAATAATTGCTGCAAACGATCAATGAAGTCACCAGCATAACCCTGACCAGCAATACATATCCCCCATGCCTATCATAGGAGGATTGTCTCAATCACAAATGGTGTCCCATTTCAAGACATTTCTTTCTGCTGTGTAAGCTCCAAAATAAGAATATGATGAGACCGCCAAAACCATCAAACTTTTCCAGGAAAGGTTTCCGAACAAGATATTTTATAATATTTCCAATCACCTGCAAATTTGTCTCTGAAAGAGACTTATGAATTAGAAAACCAAATCCTTGAATGCACTGTGAAATACCTGATCAATATCTCCAACAAACATTACCTTGGGTAGATCTTTCACTACCGGAGCCAATCTTCTCCAAGAGGGTTTTCGTCCTCGGGAAGGTTGAGATGAACCAAGTCCAATCTCCAGAACTACAAGGGTTTTCAAACAAAGAGATAATAAACTTCAACATACCAAAATGAGACCCTTAAAATGCTTTTTATACTTTTTCCGTTGAACTCTCCAAAAACTTATATTTTAAAATTCACTTTTTAATTAAAACTCCATTTTAGCTCCAAAAAGGACCTTTTAATTAAAATAATCATAATTTAACACGCAGGGTCCTTGTTTTATGCATCCATGATTTAAAAAATTTCATCCCAGTTCCGATGAGCTATAACACTAAGGTACTTATAAAATATTTTAAATAATATTTAGTGACCTTAGTAAAATAATTAAAATAAAGCCATTAATACACCCATTTTGCAGAAATTGCCGGAATGCATTGAAAATGAAAACTGATTGCACTGGAGTGATTTTGATGAAGAATAATGATAAATGGAGCCAATCAGGCAACTTACTATAAATAGATGCCCACTCCAAGATTATTGGAGAGCACACTAGAAGCCGAAAATCACCTCGGGAAGTGGCATATGAGTCCTCCAGACCACCTGAGCTCATTGGAATCTTCAAATTATCCTGTTGATCAGGCTGACACAAATCCAAAAATTCAGCTCCAATTGCAAAGCAAGAGGACCCGAAAATGGGGACATTAGAATTTGTTTTCAGCAAGCCATCTCATTCTTATGGGTATCATTATGTTATGATTATCATTTTGTAAGTCTGAAACCATATTTCCAGTTTGAGGCAGTTTTTGATGATTCTAGTTATTATCATTAAGCTGATACAATTATTTCAGTCAAGGTTATTTATGCGCAGGATTTTCATTGTAAGACTAGATGGTTTATTGCTAGTAGTTTGATTTTAATTACTTAAGATCCTAGATGGTTCACTTTTGGATTCTTGCTTTCATTGTAATAGATCTTGGTCAGTTTATCTGCTGGATCCCCTTTATTTTCTGTATATTATCTCAATCCGCCAACTTGGTGTGTATCAGAATTAGGTGCTATGTGTAATGTCCCCTTCCTAGGCAGTCAGCAGGAGTTGTGGTTACTCTATAAAAAGGTGATATAGTGTAATGTTCCCTTCCTGGGCAGTTAGTCTATTGAAAAGATAATGATCAAAAGTGCCTTTTTATAGAATGCTTATGTATTTTTTCTTTGAAGTGTTTCACTTCCACCATTTAACTTTTTGATTTTTGATGTGTGATGAGCCCTGCTGGCTCTCAACTCAAAACCCCAATTTTTCTTAAGTCTTTAAGTGTTATTTAGTTTTTTAGAGAAAATTTGATAGACAGAAGAGAAGGGGCGCACAACATAAATGCTCATAAAATGTAAATTTGCACTAATTTCTTCAAAATGAAAGTATAGAAGACATTATTTAACTTCAACAAATAGATTGCGAATGATAAACATACTGAAATATCTCCAGATTATTTAATTAAAGAAATAAGCCAGTTTGACAGCCGGAAATGATGAAATCAAGCAAATAAGCTCGCCCAAGCTCCAGATCTGACTTCTCCCACTCAGAAATGAGATACAATGCCCTGGTAGAGGTAGACGCCAAGGTAGAAGCACAAAAAAGAGCAAAGAGGAAGGCGTTTCAACTTCTTCCTTCACACGCCTTTCCAGAACAAGCACAAAACTCAATGCAAATGTACGGCCAAGAAGGAGGTGATGTAATAACACTACTAGAACCACAGATTTGATGAAGGTGGCGCCTCTGGATGAAGAAACCCTCTTCTGTACTGCCAATAACTGAATACTGAATAATAAATCTCTGTTTAAAGCCTGTAGAACCTCTGAATGAAGCTCTCAATTGCACTGATTCGATTGATCTTTCACAATCTCAAGAGTGCTCAACACTGAAGAGGTACCGTTCTTCAATGGACAAATTTGTTCAAACCCTGATCACAGGAGAATGCATAGGAAATAGCACAAGACAAAGTTGAAATTATCAAAAGGTGAGTTTCTCATTGCCAGAAATGCCCTTTTATGCAAAGGCACGAATTCCAAGAAAGATACGCCACTTTTGGATATTAAAATCTTTTAAATAATATTTAATTCATTTCAATAGTATATGAATTAAATACTTGGGCGCACTTTATCCATTTAAGTGATTTAAAATATTAAATCACTTTTAGAGAATATTTAAGTGATTTAAAAATATAGTCAATTTGACTTTATAATTAAATATTAAATCAATTAATATTTAAATCACTTAAAAACCCATAACTCACTCAAAACACCATATAATCCTGTGCCGTCAGAAGCTGTTGACTCCTGCACTGCCAACACCTGCTGTGAACCAGTCATTGGGCTCTGAAAACCAGAACGATCAAACTCTCCAGAAAGTACCACTGACCCTCTAACCAATCCAGTTAGCCCACGAGGGTCCAAGAAATAGGCTAACACTCTGCAAGCAAGATCATGCTAAAAAGGGGGACATTACATGATGTTGCTCTTTGTATAGGTACTCTTCTGTAGAAAGAGAGGTATTTTTTATTTTTAAACTATATATCTCCATGTAGAAGGGCGTGTGCCTCTTCATGTTCATGCACCTGCCATCTTCAAACTTTGTGTCTTCCTTCATTGGGGTGCACTCTCTTGTGGGTTTTGTTCACTCATAATTGCTTCCCTATAGAAGGGTTTGCCCTGCTACATGGAGAGATGCCTTCTGTTTTGTTTCTTAACTTCTGTGCTCTTCCACGTTGGTGCGTGTGGCTATATAGAGTTGCATCTTTTGTTTTCAAAATTTGTGTCCTCCTTTGGAATGGTGCACTCCTCTTCATAGAAGAACATATTTTTTTAACTTTCGTGTACCTGTTCAATGATGTATGTGCCTTTCTATTCACTTACAGTCTTTTTTGTTTTTATTCAAAATTGCACCTCTATGATCAGGAGTGTGCTGTTACATTGGCCTGCAACTTTCAAAGCATGAACTTTTGACATTTGCCACACCCCTTCATTGAGGTGTGTGCTCTTCCATTGAGCAACAATTTTTCATTCCTTGGAAATGTTAAAACCTTTTTTCTCTTATTTGAGCTCAGATCCTTGCCTTGCTGAATGCATTTAAAAACAACTATAAGAGAACAATATACGAAATTGAGTCCTAAGTAAGAAGTAACAATAAACAATATTATAATCTTTATTATTTATTTATTTTTCTTAGATGCTTGCAAATAAATTTTATTCAATCCTGCCGGTAAAGCTGATTGTTGCCTACAATCACCAGAAAATAAAAAATAAAAAATTCTGAAGAGGATTGACACCCTAACTCCTAAAAGAGAACACAATATTAATTTATTTTCAACTTTACTCACAATTACAGATCGCAGCATTGATGCTAGCGATCAAAACAGAGTCCAATTCCTTGAGAGGCAACTGCCCAAAGAAACCAATCAATCCCCACAATATTGACTAATAATTATTTACTGGAACATACCATCATAGCAAAGTTCTAATGATCTGCCACAGCCATTATTCAGGATTAAGAAATTATATGAAACTCTGACTGGGCGCCTAAAGACAGCTGTAGATCCCACACAGCAAGGATACAGTAAGATGGGGGCATCGCAGATTCACTAGGAATAATTTGAATAATTGTAATTTGAAAACAGTCCTTAATCATACCAGTAGCTAGTATAATTCCAAGCTGTCAAACCACTTAAATAATGATTTGGAGCAACAAACATCCACAGTAGAAGTTTCAATATTAAAACACTATCATCACATCTTTCAGGTAATACATACAAAAGGCAACATAAGCCGATAACTAGTTCATTAATATTTTAATTGCCTCATTAAAAAAGAAGGTGCCAGAAGACCAAAGGAAAAATCACAGTATAGATATCGAAGCAGTTCACAGCAAACAGAGGATAACAATAAAAAACTCAGATTCGCCCAATATTAATAATGAGATTAGTTCGCAAGAGATTCACAAGTCTGATAAAAACTGGTTTAGTCCAGGCACAGACACACAGTTCATTAAATTTGTCCAGCAGCTGATAATCGAATTACATTCAGCAGGAAGGAATCAAAGGGGTTTGATCCTAAAATTCACTTCAAAATTCAGAGGGTTTTTGTGCCCTTGAGCACACAATCAAGGGTTTTTTTCCTTGAATCTTCAATTGCAAAATGAGTTCACAGAATAATAATTTTCAGATACAAAAATGAGGGCATTAGATTTGCTTTTATAGGCATTACATTTTGGGTCCAATATTAATTTAATCTTCCCTCCAAATTAAAAAAAATAGTGATTAATTTATGATAATAAAAGGTACTTTATTTGTATGCCCAAATAAAGCAATAATTGGGCCTAAACTTAAATTGTTGCCCTGTAATGCCCCGCCACGCAACCCTAGGGGAAGTTGCAAACTACTAACAATTTTCACAACAATTTTTTTTTTTTTAAAATACAATTACATGTATGATTACAACGCAAAGCCAACATTCCCCTAAGGTCACGAGACAAAGATTAATTAATTCACAAATTATAACAACATGCATGAAATGAAACATAACAGCATTCACTTAACTAATTAAAGCACAAATATTCCATACATGAGATTTTCATTAAGACCATGAGATCCTTCATGGTTACCAAGACAGAAGTTATATAATTACAATTACATCTCTCATTCCCAGAATGAGGTAAATCAATAACATGACTGTTTATTACATTTTCCACCTCGATAACAATGAGGGGTAAATAAAATACAAGAGTAACTAACATAAATGAAACCAAGGTAGCAATTGGATCCCACGAGCTCTCCAACACGAAAGTCTCGTCCACAAACAAACGCCAAAACAACGGAGTAAGGTGCACGTTCCACCCAACCAAGTGATACCCGAAGGCTCACCCCCCGTGTTAGGAGATAGTAACAAGGGTTTCAGGTCAAAACCAACAACCTCTACACATAGGCAACATGACTCAATTGGAAAAGATTCCGAACATGACATAACATGACACAAGGGTTACAATGCTTCCAGATTTCAAATACATGAACACATCACTAATACAAACATAATGTTGACTTAGGAGAAGTGTCATCACAATGTCGCATGGGATATCCTGGCAAGTCTTCCTAGGTCCCGGCCCCCATCTCGGGATATCCTGGTAACCTCTAACGACTCTCGGCCCCTCATGCAAACCAAAGCGGAATCAGTTATCTTTCAAAGGGACAAGATAACGATCTTGCCATTCCAGGCCTTCTCGTCTCATCCCAAGTCTTTACAAACACTTGCGTCCATGAGCGAGGCAAAATTAATCTTTTTAAATGTTGGTACCACCTATGCTAATTAATTGGTTTAAGTTTTCACTGAATTAACCAACTTACATTGAGATCTCCTGGCACCACTTTGTGTGCCGGCCCCCAATGCAAGCCACTTCTCTAAGACAACATGTGGAACCATGCCACCACCAAAGGTACTCAAGTACGACCTAGGGATAATGAATCCCTAACCATGACATGAAGTAGATAAAACCCGCCCAAAATAATCAGATTAAACACTGGACGCACGTAAGCGCTACCCATGGCACACAAGGTTACTTAACATGACGACAACCCCAAAACACATAAGAGACAATTAAATCTGGAAGACTTACAAGGTCCGACCAAAACCCAACAAGGATCAACACCCCATGACGAAAGAAGCTTGCAAACGATAAAACTGAAATCTACCTTCGGATTTCGTAAATCCAATCAATCATCGCATGGGTGCATTTAAACAATTTAAATAACTATGTTCTTGCACAATCACATAAGGGTTTGAATGTTCGTTGATTCTTGTTGACACAATACATACAATAAATTAAAATAATCATTCTTTGCTAAACCAAACTTTCCTATACATAATTTTCGTCTATTCCTTTACAACATCTCATGTTACCTATATTAAATACTTCTTCTCTTTTAAGGAAATAAAACACCTTTTAAATATTCCTACACATGTCTAATCACATATACATCTTTAAAAAAAATATATATCTAATCAATATTTAAATCCAAATGATAATTACTTACCCTTAATTAAAATATAATTTATACATAGTATAATATATATATTATATATATATAATATTATTATATATATAACATATATATTAAATATATACATATAAGAATTATATTTTAATTCATAAATTAAAACTTTAATTTCAAAAATCTCATATACTATATATATTAAATATAAAATATATAATATAAAATATATTATAAACTTTATATTTAATAAATATAATAAATAAAATTTACATATATAAAAAAAAATACAATATATATATATATATATATTAAATGTAATATATATAATATATATTATATTATATTATATTATATATATTACATATAATATAATATATATATTATAACAAGGTCTGAACCCTAAGGAGAGGTCAACGTCGAATGTTCGGCCGCGCCCTGCAGCAACAGGGGACGCAGCCTCCATTGCTGGGGGCTGCGGCTTGTGAGGCAGCGATGGCGCTGCCTTTGAAGGCCGCCATCCCCAGCCATGGGCGCTGTGCGGGGGGGTTAAAACCCCTGCCACATACACGAGGCAGGAAACATAAATCGACTCCACCAAAACAAAAGCAGCGGAAAAAAATTAACCAAAATGACTGGTAAAAGACAGTCATAAAAAAAATGTGACTTCCTAGAATTTCAAATGGAAAATTTTGATTTTAACAAAAACATATATTTATATATATATATGTATATATATATATGTAAATACATATAAACAGGTATTTATATATATATATGTAAAATACATACCACACAGCTTCATAACTTGTTTGAAAAACTACATTTCTTCAATACCCAAATTGGGCAAACTCTCAATCTGAGCAACAAAATGAATTTCCATTGAAACTCCAAAGTTTAACACCATAATTTCATGATTTCTTGGAAGATAAAAAGGGATTTTCCTAACCCAAAAATTTCCATAATAACCATTTAAATCTTTCAAATTTGTTTCAATTTTCCACATGATGTTTCGAGGATAGTTTATGGTTTACATGGTTTTCTCAAAAAAAAAATTGAAAAACTATTTTATCCAAGTTTGAATGGTGATTCCAACATGGGTTTTAAATTCAAAGTTGAATTCCAATCCAATTTGAGCCATTTCAACACAAAATTTTCTAAATTAAAAATTGCATGAAGAGGGGAAAGCATGGAACCTTTTTGTTTTCTCCAAGCTTTCTTTTGAATCCTTCAATGGAGGTTGATCCCCTTCAAATCTTGCTTCAACAATCCTTCCAAAACCTCTTCCAAGAATTCTCCAAGCTTTTTCAAAATTTTCCTTTGCTCTTCCAAATTTACCCAATTCTCCAAAAGATAATTACAAAAAGAAATGCATTTTCCTTATGCCCTTCTCCAAATTGTCAAACCCCTAATTTTAGTCACCCACCATAGTTATTGCTATTTTGGATATTTTTTGGATATTTTATTTTTGAAAATTTATAAAACAAATCTATTTCCCTTTTCAAATGCATGATAATTATTTAAAACAAAAATTCTATTTGCACCACAAGGATAATTAAATTCTCTTTGCTTTCTCAAAAAAAAAGAATTCTAATAATTACATTTTAAAAGAAACATTTTTAATTTAT
>VDFB02009971.1:0-21762 GCA_007258455.2 Sequoia sempervirens
AGAACATCCTCCCACAAAGAACATTATAACAAATATTCCCATAGGCTTAGCCTCTTGGCGTCGAAGTTGCATATTGTGAGTTTGTTATTCGATGCTATCAGCTGGTGTGTTGATATGGAAGCCGTGGGACTTTTGAAACCCTAGGCGTCTGGTTATGAGCAGAGGTTTGAGTCTATAGGAGGAGTTATACAGGTCGTGGGACTTATTGAAGCCCTATTCTGCCATTTACATACTGGGCGAAGCATTTGCAGAGATTAAGTGAGCAAGAAGAATGGTTGCCTGGGCGTGAGCTTCCTGGAGAGGTCGCAGATCTTCATCAGACCATTTATTACCATTTCTTGGATTGTGGACTTCACCAACAGGGACATGAGATTGGTTGGGGTCTTGGCGTAAATCCTTAGCATCTGGCACACCCTTATTGCTGCATTTACAAACCAAATAAGGCTGCATGTGAGGTCCTTTAGATGTATTTGGTTCTTATGAAGGTCGCATGAAGTCTATGGTTGCTGGGCGTGGTCATTTTCCAGGGTCTCAAGACATTTTTCTGGCTGCTGCAACCATTTACAGACGTGTGAACAGTTCCAGGTTTGATAACATTGCAACCTCCTATCTAGTTGTGTTCAGATTTTGATAGTTATAATGCAAGTTGTGCTCAGCTATAGCAAACAAGTTTATCTCAGTCCATATGAAGTGAATGTAGTGCTGTCCAAACAGTCTGATATAGGGCTGTAAGTCATTTTGTATTGCTGTCACAAACTGGGCAGTCATAAAGTGGAAATTATGTACTAAGTTTGCTGTATCCAATGTCGAAACTATGAAATCTATACTCTGTTGTTCTTCTGTGTAAGAAATCTGAGGTCTGTAACTTGCATCAGCACTTACCTAAATGCATGTCAGTATGATTTGTGAAGAATGAATTTATAAGTCTGATTATCAAGTCTGTTCAAGCATTACTCTTGCATATTGTTATATTGTTTGCATGTGTGAACCAAGGTTACATGGGGACATGTCCCCTGCCCCAAAACCCCTGTCCCCATCCCCTGCCGTCCCCGGGATGGGGGGATGCAAAGGGGACGTCCCCCTGCTGTCCCCGAAAATGCAAAATCCATCGGAAATGCTAGGAAACGTTTCCTTCACTTTGGGGACGTTCCCCCGTCCCCGATACGGATTGGGGACGCATTGGGGATGTTCCGTCCCCTATCACAGTTAAGGGGCGGTTCCACTGTTACCGAAGGGATGGCACGAAGGCTGCAAGTCAAAATATATTATAAAACAATTAAAAAATGATTTTTTAAAGGTTTAGTTCCTTTGTGCGGGGCCCACCAACTATTTAATGTTTTAATTGTTTGGGCTAAAGTCTGAAAAAGACTAAATATTAAATCTTTTAGTTCCACTCTTGCCAGAGGATGATAGTGACTCAGATAGTTCTAAGTCTTTGGATATTCATAGCCCGAATGAGGCTTAATTTCATAGACTGTTGTATTTATATTTTGATTTTCATGTTTGAACTTTGAGACTTCTGGATACATGTTTGAGACATTTGGATATTTCATATTGATAGACCATGGTTTTATTGATGTTTGATACTGCTGTGATAAATTTTATAATGCTTTAATGACATTTCTTATGCTGTTATAGTACTACTCTCGCGATTTACTTACGTATTGATATTGTTGTTATCAATTATTAATTTATTGACATATCTATCTCTCTCTCTCTAATATATTAATAAGAGATTTGAAAAATCGCCCATATATATATGTATTTTTGTATGTTGTTGCAGGTCCCACATGGTTCCCAGGTCCCCATCTGACGGTGAACATGGCAATGAACTCTATTTGTCAAAATGAAACATCTGACAAACTGAAATAATCACAAAAACTTCATACGTTTTGGGAAGGGTATGTTACAGTGGTAGCAGAACTGGTCTTCTTGCTAGCCTGTGTGTTTTGGGGTGTTCAGTGATTTCAGTTTTCATGCATATTTATGAATCCGGAAGATCAGGCTTACATAACATATAGGAGAAGTAGGGTAAGAGAAGAAGCATTTAATCTATTTGATTCAGAATCATCATCAGAAGAAGAAAACATGGGTGACAGGTGTGAACCGCTTGAGGGTAGCACACTGCCGATCCTAAATGACCTTGCTAGGGGTTAACAATAGGTAGTTCAACTCCTTACTCAATTGATGGCTGATCGGAACAATGCTGACAACAATGGTACTAATGGTCATAACGGGGGCAATGGAAATGATGGAAACCAAGGTGAAGGGAGTATGAAAGATCCCCAACCCAAATCTGATCTGATTTTTCTGAGTTTTGTCTTTTCAAAGTCTTTGACCAGCGAATAGGTAGGTTCTTGTTTTTGCTTTGTTTTTGCGTTTTTCTGATTTATTTTTTTTTTGGGAATTTTTGAGTTTTACCAAATATGAATGCAATGCATAAAATTGTAAAATTAAAAATTTAGGAATACCATTCATCAACTAGTAATACCCGTAGTCCAATGCTAACTTGCAATTGAATTTTATTGATGAAATTCTAGTGAAATACAGGATTACAAATCAGATCTGCTCCTCCAATATTTTGTTCAAACCCTAGCAGTGACATAGATGGTACGACTGCCCTTGAGGATGGAACGGCTAGCAAAATCAGTCACCAAAATCCAATAATTTTCTCTCCAAATTGACAAATCTGACCTCCAAAACCCTAGCTGCCTGCTGCCAGCAAGTAGGATGCAAATATGTGATAGTATTGGCCTAGGAGAGGTTCGATCTATCAATGACTGCCTCTGATCTGAAGAAGTATGATGATATAACATTGCTGCAAACTTAGATCTGAAAAATAACTACCTGAAACTCCTCCAATGAAGCCCAAACGAAGACCCAAGGTAGGCCCTCCTCAAAGGTGAACTGGGTTCTCGTGCAATTCACGATAGCCTTTGAGAGTTTTCATTGCCATAAGGCTGAAACACTATTGAAACCCTTCTCCAGAGCTTTACCTGCAAATGCTAATATGAAAAATGACAATAGAATGCCAAAATAGAAGCCCAAAATTCACTTTATAACCTCCCATGAGCTTTTTTTTATAAAATATAATAAAATATTCCTCCTCAAGGGTCTTTTCCTCATCAAAAGAAAGGGCCACTTTTTAAAAACAACTTTGTTTCACTAGGATGGGGGTACTTTTCACTATTCACTTTATAATTCTCTGTTACTATTCACTTTTACTATTCCATTAAAGCAAACTATAATATTTCCAATTTATCCTTGGATTCATTAACTGAACTCCAAACGGAACGGCTCGTAAAGCCTCCAGCTAAGCTCCGCATCCCTCGGTTGAGTCCGTCTAACCATTCTACTGACCTATGGGAACCCTAATAGTAGGCCAACCTCTGCTATAGTCTGAGCTACCTAAGGAAGGGGCATTATAGTCCTCCCTTCCGGGATATTGTTTGCCCTCAAACAATCTGCACTTGCATGCCGAAACCAAATACCGAGATCCCATATCCACCTCAAGAATGCTGCTTCGCCAATTTGCTGTGCTATGCCTGGAGTTGCGAAGCAACTCATTATGATCCATAAGAAACAATGTACCAATCATGTGAATGCCACAATCCCAAATCATCCTACGTGCATAATCAATCAAGTCAATCTGCCATGTGTTGCTATTATAAATGAGAACATCATCTATCCAACTGAGAACCTCACTCCAGCAGAAACCACAGGTACCCCTAATGTCAAAGGATGATGGGAGCTCATCATTATGCCAACCTCTAACAAAGAAAGAATGATCCCAATCTTTCCAAATTCCCCAACCAGCTGCTGTCCTAAAGGACCAAACTAAAGTCTTTGTGATCAATAGTATGAAACAACCATCTATCACCATTGTGAGAACTCTAACCCAATGAACTATGGCTAAAAATTCCATGCTCAAAAATGTAGAGCAGCCCTCTATCCTTGTGTTGTAACTCAAAACCCAAAGGTTCAAATATGAAGTACTATTGTCCTCTACATGCTCCATGATGTCTTCTTCATTTACCAAATATACTATCCAAGTGTGATCAAGGAATGATATTGTTATGAAACAAAGGCACAATGTCAAACCTTGCATGCAAAGTGGTTCTTCAATTCTTATCACATATTCTTGCAGGACAACAAGATGATTGAAACCATGTAAAGATGGGAGATGGCTGATCACCAACATGAGACCCACCTTAAATTTGTACCTTCCACGTTTTCCTTCGTAGATGCTATCATAGTCTGCTATCCTAAGGTGTGTGACATACTGAAAACTCCTCTCATGAGCTGTCAAATTTCCCACCTGAAGGCTGCTATTATAAATCAGACCTGCAACTAAAGTGAAGTCAATGATGTCTGTATACACATGCATAAAAAAAAAACCCATCTCATACACCTTACCTATCAAGTGATCGTGTCTCCATACACTCCAATCCAACCCAAAAATTGATGTCGACCCAGATAAATCTGAATATACAATGTATAACCATGTAGGACAGCCACGTGTCAACCATGAATCCATGAAAATTATATCACAACCCAACCAATAAACAGCTATATAAACATATGAAATAGGTGACAAATCCATAGTTGTATTGTAGTTGTCTCCATTAATACCCAAAGTCAAACCAGGAGTGGCTGATTTATTGAATATATCACCCATAAAATCACGATACACCTTAATGAAATTGTCAACATCAACTGAAAACTCAGAATTTTGGATGTTAGATAGCTCTTGCTTCTCATCATCCGTGGAGTCGTGTGAATCAAAATCCTGTTGAAGATGGAGCTTGGCTTGATGAGCCATCAACTTGGCTTGCCTTGCTCTCTCTAGCCAATCATCATTCAACATTTGGGACTGAGTCATATCCGCTGCTCCAAAGTGTCTAAACCCAGTCCTAACATGAGATATATCATGTGACTTATCATGGCCAAAGCATGCATCATGTGTACCCACCATAATAGAATTATCATGACTCATTTCCCTATGATTAGAAGCACCAAAATAATGAAAAAGGGAGGATGAATCACTGCTGTTATAAATCAGAGAATTAGGACTTAATTATTTCCTTGTATCCATACCTTTGGAGTCATCAAAGTTAGAGCAAACTAACATGCTCTTCGCTGTCCCATTTTTAGTCTCATATTCAAGTGCCTTAAGCACAATGTGTTTACCCATATGAGTAAACTCTAACACCATCTTGTTGAAGTCTTGGACAAACCTTCCAAGAGACTTCAACCATTGCACACCAAGTACCACATCAGACTTGTAATGTCCCCATTTTGGCCATAAGCTCTTCATTTGGATTCAACCTATTTCTGGGAATCCATAGGCTACTCAGATGTGCAAATTACGGTTTCCTCTTTCAGATACTGCTTAGTTGGCATTCAGAGGTTGTTGTGTAGACTTACTATTTATAACAATTTGCTATTTTTTAGCAAATTATCTTTTGGCGATATACGTTTTGTAGCGGTTCAATCCCCTTGCCGGTTGATTTGTTAGGTTTGGCTTTCGATGGTTTTGACGAGGAATTTACTATTTTGGCATTGGCTATTTTTAGTAAGTCCTAATTTTTGGCAGTGAAATCATTTTCGCGACATCGACTCAAAATTAAATGCTTGCTATCGCCGGTTCCGGTTTGGCTTTGGTTATCTCAATGGACTAAGTTTATACTTAGTCAATTTTATGTTACTCAGTTGTACCCCACGCCTAGGAGTGATAACTTCATGTTGTTTTTAAAGAGGGGACATTATGGGGTCAATTGTGCATTTAATGATGTATTAAATGCTTTATTATTGCATTATTAAGTTGGACGCCTAAAGGGAGGTTGAATAAAGTTTTATTATTTCAAAAAGTAAAATGCTTAAAGGTGGTGTCCCTCTTGGAAGTTGAAGTGATTCAACTTCTTGGAATTTGAAGTGATTCAGTTGCCAATTGAAGCTTATATATTGAGGCTTTGAGAAGAGTTCTTTATCTTTGGGAAATATTGTAGAGTTATGCTGCTGGTTTGAAATCCAAAATCCAGCTAAGGGAAAGCTTAGCAATTCCACTCCATTCTTCGGGCCTGAAACTATGGTTCCCTAGATGGTGGATGGAATAATTCAGAAGTGCATATTGTGCATCAAAGTTGAATAATTTGGTAATAACTTTCAGATTTGTATTTGCTGGGTTATCATGGCTGAAAGTGATTTTTGAATACAGCTCTTTGTATGAATTTTTATGCTTTCTGGGTATTGAAGCAATGGTTTTCTAAGGCACGGGCGACCCTTCTTGCAAAAGTTGGGAATTTATTTTGAAGTAATGATTTTTCTAGAGAGGGCCGTACTTCTTCAAGGCCGTACCATTGCTTGTTGTCTTGAAATTTGTGCAACAAATAATATTCAGCTTCTTGAAGTGGTTTCAGGGTTGGAACTTGGGCGCCATTCCCCTTAAAAGCTTTAGCAATCTGTTTCAAGTCATTTGGTGGAGTTTTGTAGAGTTAGTGAGCATTGTGACGTTGCTGGTTTACACTAGGCTGAAAGGCAATTTTGTATACAGCTTTAAGGGAGATTTTTATTTGCACATGGGTATTGACTCCTTCAATTAGAATGTTAGAGGTGCCCCTTTGGGTGCATTATCAGAATTTATTGTGGAGTTGCTGATTTTATCTAAGCAAATCGCCCTCTAGGAAGGTTGTACCATGCTGGGGTCTTCTTGGAATTCGTGCTTAATTAATACTCAAGTTATGGTTGCAATTTAGTCATTGTTTTGAGGCGCCAATCTTCCAGAAAGCCATTGCAATAAGTTTCAAACAATTTGGAGGTAATTTCATGAAGTTATGAGCATTTCTTTGATTTCTAGAAGCCTTTGGGTGCATTATCAGAATTTATTGTGGAGTTGCTGATTTTATCTAAGGAAATCGCCCTCTAGGAAGGCCGTACCATGCTGGGGTCTTCTTGGAATTCGTGCTTAATTAATACTCAAGTTTTGGTTGCAGTTTAGTCATTGTTTTGAGGCGCCAATCTTCTAGAGAGCCATTGCATTCAGTTTCAAACAATTTGGAGGTAATTTCATGAAGTTATGAGTATTTCTTTGATTTCCAGCTTGCTGGTTCACAGTTTCAGTCTGCTGGTTTTTGTTATCAGACCTCATTAAGTTCAGATTTTGGCTTCATTTTCAGTCCTTGGGAGTTTAAAACATTGCTATAATCATCCTTCTTATATTTGCATTCATTCTATTGTTGTAACACTCGTAATTTGTAGATTCTTTCAATTGTAAGGTTGAGAATTAGTAGTACTAATCCAACCATTATTATTAATTGCAATTACTTGTGATTTCTAATGCAAATACTTTAACCGCTGGATGGTTTACCACCAGTGTGGAGAATAATCTTTGTAACTCTCATTGTACCCACTAAAAAAGTGGAGAATTCCCACTCTTGAGTGGATGCCTGCTGCAGCGGATGAATTAGTTGAATTGTTTGTAGTATTCCCCCCACTATTTAAGTGGTTGAGCGGAAATTTTTATGGCTGGTTCACCGCCTAAGTTCTTTTAGTTTTGTAATACTTACTCCGCCATATGTTAGCACCTCGCCTTCAAAGGTATCTTGTGTGCACATTCTTGACGTTGAGTTTATTTTACACTTCCAGTTGTAAGCAATTTCAATTGTTGAGTTATTTGATCCTAGGGATCCTCTGACCATATGCTCGCCCCTCTTCCTTCAGTGGTTTTAGGGCGCATTCTTGGTTAGAGTACCTTTCGCATCGTTTTGGTTTTGGAGCTAACTTTAACGGTGTGTGTTGCAATTGTAATTGGTATTGACAATCAAGGAAAAAATTGGTTAGCATATTTCACGACTCTCCACCAATACCTACAACAAAGTAGTCATCTGTGAAAGACTAATTATCCAATGCAATGGATAATCGTGGTATCCTCCTTGTGCAACTTGTTTTGGAACCATCCTCTAGTATGACTTGGAATCCTTCAAACTCCTTAGCTTCTAGTCCCATATTGGCTACAAAGCCCTCATTGATGAAACTATGAGTAGCACCACTATCTACCATGCATAACACTGGTTGTTCCTTGACAATTCCTTCCCATATGAAAAAGTGATATCTAGGAACACCAAAAAGAGTAGCAATAGTGCCATGTGCAACATCAGGTGTATCAAATTGCATAAACTTAGTTTTCAAACAAGAGACATCATCAAAATTGTCATTTATCATACTTGCCTCTTGTAGTCCATCACTTGTAGGAATGGTACCACACTACTTTCTTCATAACTATTAGTGGCAATGCCATTAAAAAAGTGGAGTATATCACTGCTGTTCTCAAACTGAAGATTAAGACTGATCTCAGTCTTTGTTTCATTGCCTATGAGATGTTTTGCCTACGGAGGTTAATTCAAATCTTGCATTACCCTAGCGGCAGAAGCTAATCGTAATATGAGAACATCGAATAAAAGCGATGTAACGAGGAAAGATATCATGTTTGAGATGCAGAAGCTTTATTCATTATCAGAAATATCATGTACAATCACCAAGTATCACAGTGCTTAACAATATAATCATCGGTACACAACTATCTCCTGACTATCCCAACAGACTACATATAACGTTCGGCGGTGGTTAGATAACCAACCGACACGACGTTTCGTAACAACATTAATATTAACATTAATCGGGACTTCATTATCTGAAAGTACATGACATGTTTTATTCTCACTAACTATTGTTTTATTAGAAATTGGCCGACTACGACCAAGGCCGACTACGACCGACAACAAAGTAAAGATATCCCGGTGAACCCGCGGGGGCCAGTTTCCCCAAAATATGACCCGTTTCGGAAACGGGGACATCCCGGGGACGGGGGGACGGGTACTTGGCGTCCCCCGCCGTCCCGCCACCGCCACCAAAGCGCCGCCGGAGACGGGGAGACGGGGAGACGGGGAGACGTCTCCAAGTTTCCTTAGGAGACGTCTCCAAGTCTCCAAGTCTCCTTGGGAGACGCCTAGGAGTTTCCTGGGAGACTAGGAGACGCCCAGGAGTTTCCTGGGAGACTAGGAGATGTGTTCCATGAAGGTTTGTCTGGCTTTGATGGTCTTAATTTGGGTTTTATTGTTAATGCAAAATGATGTCCACCATGAAGGTTTGTGTGGGTTTGGAGGTCTTAATTTGGGCTTGGCGGCGGGGGCTCCGCCCCTCGACCCCGCCCTGTATCGCGACAGGGAGCGCGCCCAGGGCGCTGCCCCGGGACCCTGCGAGGGGCGCTGCCCCTCGACCCCGTTGGGGGCGCTGCCCCCAGACCCCACTGGGGGCGCTGCCCCTTGACCCCGCTGGGGGCGTTGCCCCCAGACCCCCGCAAGGGGCACTGCCCCTTGACCCCACTAAGGGCGCTAACCCTCAAACCCATTAGGGGCATTGCCCACAAACTCCCATTGAATTCATTTGATTTTCTAGGTACTCTCCACTGGTTACCTTCAATTTTACAAAAACAATTTCATTTGTCAAATTTTATTTAGCAATTAGCATTCAAGATATCTTCGTATTTAGATTTAGTATTTCAAATTTTGCTATGTTATAATTTTACTAATTAGTAATTTGAGTAATTTCCTATAGTTTCATTTGAAATGTAATTCTTATATTGTTATACTGTTATACATCCTTTCAAAACTAGTTTTCCAAGTACTATAAGTATATTTATAACTATATCAGCACCACCACCTCACCACCATTTGCCCTTGGAGTCCCCGGCAGATCTTGCTTAGGTCCCTGACTTCGGGCCCTTTGTCCCCAGGTCACCGGCTTGGCGTTTCCCTGTCCCCGTTTCCCGAAGTCCCAGGGCCGGTGGAACAGCGTAAAATATGCTACTAACATCATCCCCACCAAAGGGAGTGGGTCTTCCGGGGCGACGCCCGCATACTCAGAAGAAGAGACAAGGTTCCAATGGTAGGGGAAGTGGCTGGCGTCCACGGATACGCAGTCCAAGCGTCAGTGGTAGAAGAGTACTTTCCGGCTCGCCCGGTCGCCCTCACCTCCTCGGTATGTGTGTGAAGCTGCCGATCAGCGATATCTCCCTCTCCCTCGCAGCCTTTACCATACGGGCTGCCTCCATCAGTTGGCTTTTTGCCTTCTCCGCCTCTGCACTCTTGGCCGCCAAATCAACATCTTTTGCAGCCAACTGATCCTCCAATGCTTTTACGCGCTGCTCCCATGCTTCCTCTTTCTGCTTGGCTTCCTCCTGCAAGGCGGCCACCCAAGGCTCCAAGACTTCCAATCGAGCACCCCTCTCACTGGCAAGCCGAGTTTGTTCGGCCAAGTCATTCTGGATGTTCTTTATGGTAGCAGTGGACTCCTCCTTAATCCTCTGCAGGAGTCTATAGGCTTCCACTCTTCGTGATACCGCTACCTCAGTGGAAAATACTTGGCGTTTCATGAGGAGAAAGACATCCCGAAAGGCAAGCTCTATGTGATATAAGCTTTCCAGAACCCCTGCGTCTCTTCCTGCTAGCCTCGGTGATCGACCCCGCCAGGCTCTCATCATTGCAGAAGTCTCTCTTGCTGGCCACTCCTCGCCGAATATCCGTTTGAACTCAGCCTCACACCCCATCTGTACAAATCCTCGGATGTGCTGAACTTCCTGGCCCACTAGAGGAGATCGGCCAATCCTGAGGTTTCTGGAAACCTGTCCCACTCAGATCATTAACCTGCCCATATGCTCTAGCTCCTGTACATATCGTTGCACCGTGCCTAGTGGGTCTGATGGGTCTGGTTGTGACATCTCCACAACGAATCCCTCCGTGGAGTCACCCTCCTCGTTCTCCTCATCGCCGGGAGCTGTAAAAGGTTTTGCCTCCTCCTGGGGCGGTTCCCCGACTATCTGCTGAGGCTCACATCCATTGCGTCTCGGCTCCTCCTGCGATTTCTTTCGAGGAGTTGACTGCAAAGTGCGTCCTCGACAAGTCGGGGTGGAGTCTCACTGTGAGAGTGTGAGAGCGGCGGCCTTCCTCATCCCTAGTCCCTCCAGGGACTCTTCTCTAGCGTTACGGAGCATTACCACTTCTAAAGGTGAGGCCTCACAGTCCCAACCAACTATCAATTTGTGGGCTACCCGGGTGCTCTTGGGGCTGGGAGTAGTCTCACCGATGGCTTGCAATGGTTCCCCAAGTTCCACCCTTCACGAAGTTGCCACTCACAGCTCACTAGAACACAGGCGGTGGTGTGCGGCCGGTGGCAATATCTGACGGCGATTGGAACACACCCGTCTACCCACTTGTGATGTCGTGGTGGCAAAGTGGTGCCCATCACAGCGATGCACCTGGTAGTGAAGTAGCTACCCTCAACATTCACCCGGCTCCAACTGATGAAACAGGAAGAGTGAATGTTACTGAGTGTGTGTTCTTCCTGGCTGGCGGTGTGGGAAGAGTAAACCCTACCGGCTGCAACACTGGTATGTCGATCTCGCCTACTTCCCGACCCCCGATGGCGACGGACACCTCATCGGCCGGTGGACTAGACTCCGAGGGCGAGGAAGATAAATCAATGGGCTCCCTCGTAGATGCAGTACTTTGTTGGAGGCCTCCTCGTGATGTTTCCTCTTCCAGATGCCTCACTTCCGTTTTCTCTTCTTTCCTGAAGCCGTGCCCTCGTTAGCTTGCTTCGCTTCCAGTTCAGATCAGTAAAATACTGTCGGCAACCCAGGATCCAGGTGAGTGAGTGGCTGCAATCGACCCCATTTGCCTTCGGGCACCTGTGTGTGAACGGCATCGAGAAAGAGGGCTATAGCATGTTGGGTCATGTAGAAAGCCTTATGCCTCTGCGATAAGAAATCTCTCATCCTCTCTGCGAGTAGCCTCGCCCAGTTGTACACTTGGCCGACGTGGAGTCCGACCATGTAGTCCACCATCCAGATATCAATATCCGACGCTCGGCTGGCACCTGTGAGTTGGCATTTTATTAAGTCCATCAGGCATTTCCATTCGGCCGATGCTAGATGGTGTTTCCGGAGGCCCCTGTTACTTGTGTTCCATATGGTCTCCTGTTCCTCCGCTATCAGATCACTGCGACACACTTGTTTGATTAACACCTCCTTGTCTTTGTGAAATATGCTAACCAATTTTTTGAAGGAATTACACAACACAAACCAGAGATAGATAACTGGATTAGCATTAGCATCAAACTGAAATCTAGAATTGGAATGGAAACTACTCAACGTCAAGAATGTGCACTCAAGATCCCACTGAGGGCAAGGTGCTAACATATGACGGAGTCTAGGAAATTGAAATTATAAACTGATAGGCGGATAACCAGCCATAGAAAACATTTCCACGCTACCACCAAACAGTGGGGGGAAAAATTACAATTAAGAACAATTCATCCGCTGCGGCGGGCATCCACAGAGCTGTGGGGATTCACCACTATGAAGTGGGTATAAGAGTGTTACAACAGATTGTCCACACTGGCGGTAAACCATCCAGGGGTAATTTAATGATAAAACAGAAAGTAAATTGCAGAAATGAAAGAATGGTTGGATTAGTAATGCTTAATCTCAACCTTACAAATAAAACTCTGCAAATTACTAAGTACAATTGATAAGGAATGAACCTTAGATATAAGTATGAACTTTTACAATGATATAACACTCAAATACATGAAGTATATGCCAAAAACTGGAAATTGCAACAATCTGATATAAAAATCAGAATTCTGGAAACTTAACCAGCAACTGTGAAATCATAAAATGCTCATAATTTGATCAATTTACCTCCGAATGATGTGATATCAATTGCAGATGTATTCTAGAAGTGTGGCGCCCAAGAAGCAATCCAAAAACCATCACTAATGTCTCCAGTTTATTTAGCACGCATCCCAATGCCCATTTAAATGGTACGGCCTCCTCTAGAAATCGATTTTGCAAGTAAAAAATAAATACTTGGAATTAAATTCCAATTTTCTGTGGAAGGTGGCGCCTTGCATCAACAATTCATTTGCCAAAGTACCCAGAATGAAAATAAAATCACCCAAATAGATATGAGCAAAAATCAGCTTCAGCTGTAGCAAAACCAGGAACTCAAAACTGTGAAAATACTCCAAAATTTTTCAATCTTTGATGCTCAATCTGCTAGTCTGATGTGAGAAGCAGCAATGTTCCAACTAGGTGTTGTATTTCAAACACGAAATTGGGAAGGGGCTAGGAGGTAGCATCCTCGAAGCAACAACAAAATGTCCATAGTCATTTTGACAGCATAATAGTAAGGTAAACAATGGATACCAAATGCTGGAGCAATGTCTTCATTTTATAAAAACTGAGAAACTCATCATCTTCCAAGCAGTATGCCAAGAGACACCTTTTTGAATTCTTCATTTTTAAAATTTCATAAAATACAACTCTTCACAAAAAGGTGGCGTCCATTCTTCTCCAAACATATAGTTCAAAAATAAAATATTAATATTTCTTAAGACATGGGCGTACCCCTTCATGACCCCTTTTAAAAACAACTTTTCAAGTTACAACCTTAGGCCAAGGGGTGGTCAATTAAGAAATATAACACTTATGCCCTTAATCAATAAATTTCATCAATTAAGGCTTGAGAAGAAAAATATTGAAACAACAAATAACATGCTCAACTGAAGAGATGACTGAAGACAACCAACTGCATACTGCCATAAAAAGAATTTACTATAAATAGTAAATAATGTGAAATGCCACAAAACTCCAAGCCAAGAAACCCTAATTTCACCTCATTCCAGTCTACGGGTTCCGGAATAGACTGATGAATGGCAATGCTGATCACTGATGAGAAGGGGACATTACGGTAACGTGTCATTTTCTTGGGTTTGTTAACCCCTATTCCAGAAGCTGGTACGCCGAATACTCGCTCGAAGTCTTGTGGCCAAAATGAAATGGTGACTGAGCAACCTCTGTAATCAATTACCGATTTGTAAGTATGCCTGCAGTAATTGTCTATTATCGCCTTTAGCCACGGCTTGAACTCCCGAGAATTGAAAAAAGGTACCAGCACGGCTTTGTCCACCCGAGCGTGCTGAAGTGCAACCTTCAAGGAGTGGTCATCAGGAGTGCTTCGCCACCACTGTTTGCACTCGTTGCCAGTCAGATTCTCCCATGTCATCGTCTCATTATCCGCGTCCATCTTCTTCCTCTTCCCTGTCGAGGCTACCTTCGGCCTGTGCTGCACAACCTTCTTACCTTTGTCCATTTTGCTATCAGTTCGGCGATTCCAGCCGATTTTATAAACCTCGAGACAGTTACAGAAACTGCCGAACTATCAAAACTGCCAAATTCTGGTAAAGGCTGAAAAATGTCGTACGCCCTGGAGAAGTGACTGAGATTGTTGAAATTGGAAAGGCCGTACGCCCTGAAGAATCTGTACTTGAGATGGTCGTACGATCTGGCAATTTTGAAAAATCTGCACGCTTTGAAGGATTGATGAATTACGTACGATCTGTAATACTTGGAAAATCCGTACGCCCTGATGATGATGCAAATACCGTGCACGTTGAAGGATATCAGGAAGCCGTACGATTTGAGAATCTTCTGAGTGAGAGAGCCGTACGATGCTAGGAGCTTGGAAGTGACACAGCCGTATGATGTGAAATTCTTCTGAGTGAAGGAGCCGTACAATGGTCTCTGTACACTGTTCAACTTGAGAATGAAGGGTTTGCAAATTTTTTATGCTCTGTGAACCTTGTGAATACCGTACGACTTTAGAAAACAATTCACTGGGGGTGCCGTACGATTCCAATACATAGTTCAACTGGTCTGAATGCCGTACGACTTCAATACTCCTGGGGCGCCGTACGACTGGAAATAACCATTCTTGCCATGAGAATTTTGTTAATATTTGTCGTACGACCAAGATCTCAAGAAGTGCCAGAGGGGACGATGCTGAACCTTGCACGATAAAGATACCCCCTTGACGTCGTACGACTTGCAGGGTTTGCACTTGATGTGAATGGCGCTGTACGGTTTGCAAGTGAGCACAAGAATGCCGTACGATTTCTTTTTCTGTGCTTGACCTGACAACCTCGTACAGATTTTTGTTTTCTCCTCTCTGATAAGAGTGTCGTACGATTTCCTTTCCTGTGCTTGACCATACGCCTTTCTTCCTTTTGCAATTTCGTTCTGTCCAAGAGAGCTCGTCCTTAAATGGCCGTACGACTTCCTCCTTGGTCAAGTTTTGGCAACTTTTTATTTTAATGTTCCCTACTTTGATTTTTCGCCATTTATTTCCCTCGGCAAATTTCTCCCATGGCCGTACGATTTGTTTAATAGCCAAGATTTTTATTTTAATTCGCTTCACTTTATTTAATTTGATCACTTTCTCCCTTAGGCGCCCACTTCTTCTCATGACTACTTGTATTTTAATTTTTCGCATTTTAATACTTCTTTTCTTGGTGTCCAAGTCGTTTAATTTATTATTTAATTTTCTCTCCTTTCTTTTACTTTCTTTTCTGACTTCCTTCACATTTCTTTTATTTTTTTCTTCTTTTTTCTTTTTTCTCCATCCGCCTTGTTCTTCCTTTTTTACTCTTTTATTTTCCTTTATTTTCTGATGTCTCATAGCTTTTTCCTTGTCTATATTTTTTTTTTTCAACTTCTGTTCATTTTCTCTCTCCTCCCTTCTCTCTTCTTTTCTTTTCATCCCTCTTGTTTCACTGTGTTCCCGAACTTTTAATTTCGAGGTATAGTACCATTTACATGTGTGTGGTGGCCTTTTATAACATTCTTCCTCACAACACGTTCCTATATACTCTATATCAAACCATTTATCAAGTAAAGGGCAGGACCAATACCTTGAAAACTTCTATCGATGTATCTTTCGTCGTATTGTTGATACCACGTAACATCATCGCCTTGTACTACTGGTGGTCCCGCCAAGTTAGGAATTATTTTCCAGAGTCCTTCTTGAGTTGCTATCTTCCTAACCCTTGGTATTTTTCTTCTTTCTCGATGCATTTTTTAGAAGATCTTCTATATACCCGTCCACCGTTGACACAAATGTATCTTCTATCCTCAACACTGTCTTTAAGCAAGGGGCCTTTTTCTCGAAGTAAGCCTCCCATTGTTCATTGTCCCAGTCCTCCTCGTCATCCTTTTGAGACTCATCCTGTTCTTGGCCTTCTTGTTTCTCTTTTTCCACTTGTGCTTCCGTGTCCAATTCCTTGGCTACATATCCTCGTTTTACTCCTTCGTAAGGGGCTACATAATGCCAGTGTCCCCCCATTCGACGCCATAGGGCAGGGGTTCCGAACACTGCATTGGTTAGGTGCTTGTGTATTCGTGGTACTGCAATTCCTTCCACTCGCTTCTCTGCCAACCTTTCTTCAATTATTTGATCTCGGCCTAATTCTGCCCAGACATCATCTGCTACATATCCGGGACCACCTAGACCCCAGTCTTGTTCTCTCGGGCCTTCACTTTGCACAGGCCAATCTTCCTTTGTGGCATAGCCCAACATGTTGATGGCGATAGTATTCTTCTCCTTTCTCTCCTGATATGGTTTTAACTTCGATCCGTTGACTGCCTCCGATATCAGTGACCCATCTAGATTTTCTAACTTTATAGAACCATTGTCACATACTTCCCGTACTCGGAACGGTCCTAACCAACAAACTTTAAACTTCCCCAGCTTGATCTCGTTACGGCCGTTATATTTTAGAACTAACTGTCTCGGTCGGAAATTCATTCGCTGGAGGTGCTTGTCGTGCCAATACTTCCTTCGCCGCTGCATATTCTCTGTCGCCCATTGTGCCATCACCCTTCGCTCGTCTAGCTTATTCAGTTGGTATAGTCCATAGTTGCTGCAGGAAGTGCGGTGCAGTGCAGGTAGAACTACCCGATAATAGCGGTGCGGTGTTTTGAAAATAGGAGACGGGGGTACTTGGAGACGGCATTTTTTTTTAATATAAAAATTAATAATATATAGAAAATCTGAATTAATAAAATTATACTGCGATACTAAATTAATAAAATTATAATTATAAATCTAAAATTTTAAAAACTATTAAACAAATTAAAATTAAAAATAGCAAACAATAATAATATAGAAAATCCTAATTAATAAAATTATATTGTAATACTAAATTAATAAAATTATAAATATAAAATTTTAACCTATTAAACAAATTAAAATAATAACCAATAAATATAAATTTTAAAATGCTTGGCGTAGAGATGCAAATCACGATTTTCAGGAGTCTAGCGTCTAGTAGTGGCGGCTCCAACAGGCAACAAGAAATTGCAGGCTCTGAGCAAGAAGTTCCGGCTCCTCCCTCACAAAAATCGCAACGGCTGAGCTCCTCCCTCACAAAAATCGCAACAGCTGAGTATGCGCGAGCGTTGAGTATGGATAAAAAATAAAATCGCGATGAAGGGAATTTTTAACTTTTAACCAAAGTTTTACACCTGAGTTTTTAATGTTTTTCATGCTAAATAGAAATCGCGACTTTGACTACCGCGATAGTGTAAAATTTAATTTTTATTGTTAAAAAAATTATGTTTTTTTGACGAGAGACGCCATTTTGGGAGCGGGAGACTGCAGGAGACGCCAGGAAACTTTTACAAAGTCTCCACTCGCTTGGAAACGTTCCGAGCGGTACCGGTCTCCGGACCGGCACCGGATCTCAGGAGGCAGCGTTCTGGGGTCGAGGCGTCCTCGGAAACTACCATGGTATAGTCTTTCTTTTAAACTTTCAGTATCACCCAACTGATTCTCTACGGCTATCCTTAGGCTTGGTACCATGTGCTCCATCGGCATCACTACCTCCTGACCGTACATTAATTGGAAGGGCGTGTGGCCCGTTGTTACCTTGTACGTTGTACGATATGCCCATAGGACGGCTGGTAACCTTTCTTCCCAGTCAGCTTCTTCCACGCCACATGATTTGTGAATCACTGATACGAGCACCTTATTTGTAGACTCCGCCTGGCCATTAGCTCGCGGCTAGTACGGACTTGACAGGTTGTGAAAAATTCGGAACTCTGTCGTCATCAACCTGATAACATGATTAACGAAGTGCCCTCCACGATCACTCGTGATCCAAATGGGGATGCCGTACCGTGTCACTATTTGCTCATAGATAAATCTTGCCGTACTCTGCGCTGTATTGTCCAGCAATGCTCGAGCTTCAGCCCACTTCATCAGATATTCCGTAGCGACCACAATATATCGGCATCGATGCAAGTGACTCACCTTTAATGGTCCAATGAAGTCCAATCCCCATCGTTCGAACAATTCCTGTGGCTGTGAGGGATGCAGTGGCATGAAGTCCCGCTTCAATGGTTTCCCGACCCTCTGGCAAGTGTCACAGCCTAACACCCATTCCTTAGCGTCAGTGTGCATTGTCAACCACCATAGGCCTGCCAAGAGAATTTTCCTTGCTGTAGCATTGGGTCCCATATGGCCGCCGGCCAGTCCTTCATGTGCCTCCTTTAGTACGCCAGGTATCTCTTCCTCTATGACACATCGCCGGAGGATCTGGTCGGGTCCCATCTTGTAGAGTAACCCATTGATCAACTGGAATGTCTTACTTTTCAGGACAAGCTTCCTTCTTTCGGCTGGTGGCATTTCTTTCGGGAACGTGGATGTGGACAGATATTCTCCAATCTTCTCGTACCATGAGGGCAATATTGCAATCTGGAATAAGTGTGCATCTAGAAAGTCTTCATTCACCCCTCCCTCAGCAGGTTCGCCCGACCGGATTCTAGATAATTGATCGGCAATAACATGGCTCTTTCCTGGTCGTACGATGATGGTGAATGTAAATTCTTGCAACAAAAGTAACCATCTGCTCACTCGTCCTTGGATAATCGGCTTGTTCACTAGGTACATCAAGGCTTGGTGATCCACATAGAAAGTGAACGGCGTGGCTAGGAGGTAGTGCCTAAACTTCTGTACGGAGTAAACCATTCCTAGTGCCTCACGCTCGGTCGTACTGTAATTCCTTTCTGCTTTTGAAAGTAGCCGACTGGCAAAGAATACCGGGTGGTCCAACCCGTGTGCTCCCACTTGTGCTAGGGTCGATGGCAAAATTAGAGGCATCTACATGTACGTGGAACTCCCTATCCCAGTCCGGATACATCAATATGGGTGAGCTGATCAATTGATCCTTTTGTTCCTGGAATGCCTTCTCCTGTTCTTCGGCCCATATAAATGGTTGGCCTTTCCTCGTCAGTAGGTCGAGAGGGTACGACACTTGGGCAAAATTTTTAATAAATCTCCGATAGTATCCCACATGCCCGAGGAAGGACTTCACACCGGTGACGTTCTCCGGAGCCTCCATCTGTACGATGACTCGCACCTTGTCGGGATTAGTTTTCAACCCAACTTTGCACACAATGTGTCCGAGTAGCTTCCCTTGTGGCACCATAAATCTACATTTCTTCGGATTCAAGGCAAGGCAGGCTGCTCTACACCGTTCCATGCACTCGCCTAAGGCTTTCAAATGTTTTTCCTTATCACTATAGATTGACCAGTCATCGAGGAAAGCTTTGAAATTACCTACAGACATTTTATCAAAGATGTGGAGTATTATCCTCTGGAATGTAGCTAGTGCGTTGCACAATCCAAACGGCATTCAGTTGTATGCGTACACCCCGTCCTCAACCACGAACGTAGTCTTCAATTTGTCTTCTTCTGCGATACTGATTTGATTGTAACCCGAGAAGCCATCTAGGAAGGAATACATTTCATGCCCGGCAACTTCTTCCAGAATTGAGTCAGTGAAGGGAATGGGAAATGGATCCTTGATAGTCACTGCATTCAGACTACGAAAGTCAACACAAATTCTGATTTGCTCCTTCTCTTTCTTCAAAGATATGACGATCGGTGATACCCACTCGCTGACCTCCACTTTGAAAATGATGCCGGCCTACAGCATCTTCTCAATCTCCTCCTGTACTTTAGCGGCATAATTTTTGTTCATTTTGTACGGTCGCTTTCGTACGGGCTGGGCTCCCGGTACGAGAGGAATCCTGTGCACGCATAACTCCGGCGGTACGCCTTTTAAATCTTTGTACATCCAAGCAAAAGCATCTTTATAGTCCATGAAAATTCTGAATGTTGCCGCCTTCAGTACAGGATCCCAGTCATCACCCACAAGAATCTCCTTAGGTTTGTCTGATTCCCCAAGGTTTACTTTCTTCATCGTTGGCTCCTTGTACTTGATTACTTTATCTTGTTCAAACTTATGTGCTAGTGTTACATCCAATTCTGCCATACCTTCTCTATATTCTCCGTACTCAGGAGGAAATGTTTCACTGGTCGATCCTTTGTCTTCTTCTGCTTCCCCCTCCTTGACTTGCAGCATGTTGCAATCGGGGTGGAAGACTTCATAATCCTCCATCTGCCAGTGAAACAGTCCGTTCAGTGAACTGGTCTCGTCCTCCGAGCAACTCCCAATTTCCAATACCCCTTCTTCATCTGGTTCCATTAGCTTTCTCTCATCATCATCTGATTCTCCTCCGGACTCCGATGCCGAGGATGCTAGATCCTCACTGACGGCCTAGTTCTTCAGATCAATGGTGTATTTCCTCCCCCGATTTTCTATGGAGAGTGTATTTCTCTTCTAATTGTGGGTCGCCTTGGCAACTACCAGCCATCCCCATCCCAAGAGTGCATCGTACGCCTTTTTCTCCAGTGGGATGACTACAAAATTTAGCAGAAATAGCTGTGTGCCAATCAAGACCTTTTGCTCCATTAGTGTACCCAGCGGTCTGATGCCATGTTGATCTGCTCCCACGAGGTGGAATGTCGGGGGCCAAAGAGTCGGCCTACCCAAACACTTCCAGGTCTCTTCTGGCAGTACGTTTATTCCCGAACCTCCATCGACGATAGTGTTAGATAATTTCATTCCCAAGATCTCCATCTCGACGATGGTTGGTTTCCTCCCGATGCTTACTGCGAGTAGCATTGGGTCTGTGGTCTCGGCTACCAGTTCTAGCGTACGTTCTAGTGGACCCTTCTGAGGATTTTCTTCAATAACATTTGTAAGCGCTACTTTGAGATAAGGCATTGTTTGCAAGAGATCAGTTACCTTAATGGGTACGGTTGTGTGAAGCACCTGTCGTACGATATTCTTCTCCGACTCCGACTGTAGCAACGTACTGGTAGCTTTGGGATTCCTGCATTCATTCGCCATTGCCTCTTCGACTTTTGTCTTGGCCTCCCAAAATCTTTCTTTCTCCGTACGAGGGTCTGGATAATTTGCCCTTTTTGACTGCACCCTTGTAATTGCCAAGACTTCTTCGTTGGCTACTTCTAGCATATTGATACTACCTTTCTGCTTCGGACAGTCGGTGTCTTCATGATCACCCGGTCCACACCACTTGCATAGCTTTCCCCCATTGCCTTGGCCGCTCTGACAATCCCTTGCAAAGTGGCCCCATTCATTACAGTTCTGGCATTGGATCATCAGCCGTCCTTTGCTATCGTACTGAATATTGCTTCTCGACGTATTTCTCCGATTGTTACAGTAGCCTCCAGGGGATGCATTGTTGCTCTGTGGCTTTGGCGGCGTGGTCGGAGGGTTTGACTGTTCGCCTTGGGTGAAGAATACTTGCGAACTTTTGGTTTTTAAGTTGTATGGGCACTCTTTGACGGAGTGTCCCATAACTTGACAGATGTCACAGAATATTTTTTTGGGCAATTTTTCTTTGTATGACCTTCCATTTTGCAGTCTGTACACCATAGTTCATTTGCCTCTTTGGATCCTTCCCTATTGGCTTTCAGTTCTTTCATCATCCGCATC
>VDFB02009972.1:0-37646 GCA_007258455.2 Sequoia sempervirens
GTGCATAGAACAAAAAATTTCAACACCTTACTCCCATAGATGCTAGAGCTATGAGCAGAGCAGAATCAACTTAATTGGCTAGTTGTATACATGAAGTGCTTGATAGAATGGGAAGAAGATTTTGTCACAAGGGGCCTCTTTGTACTCACAAAGTTATATCAATTGAGGTACAACACTCGCGAATTCCATCTACAGATCCAGGATGAGAAGTGAGACTTGGCGGTTGAAAAACCCATAGATGAGATCATGATCTCTCATTTGAGGATGACATATGAATCGATCACTGACAAAGAAGATAAAGAAGCTATTTTTACTTGGAGGACACAATTAATCTTCAAGGAAAAAATATAGGATACGATGGCTTCAGAGTTGGCTAAGAATAGAGAACATGTGACTAATGCACTTCAGTTTGTGAGAAATTTTGTGTCCCAAGTTCCTTGTCAGTATCAAGATGAGGGTGGTGAGTATGTCGAGCTTACTGATGTTTAGTCAAAGTTGCAGGTGCTCATCCATGGTATTTTCAATGGGGATTCCATTGGCTGTAAGTTAGATCAACTTATAGTCATGTCAGCGTTATTTGATGAGGTAGTTAAGAGTAGAGGAAAACTTCAGAGTTAGATCACGGGTGGTGAGGAGATGTTGCAAAGATACAGTTTGCTATGACAAAGTATTAATGCTCCAGATGGTGTTGCAGTAAACAACCTCATGGAGGGGTTACTTGCTCAAGATTGTAGCCAGTAAACTCCAGATCATGGACACCCCACCTTTTTCAGGATAAACATTAGACACAACAGTTAACTCAATGCTTCTTTTTGAGTTAACTCATTGTTCCATATTTCATGTTATGTTTGTCTTGGAATCATCAATGCACAATTGGATTTTTTATTTAGTTTTCATTTCAATAAGGATGTGCATGTTGCACATGTCTATTTAGTTTAGTCTTGTTTCGGTTAACTAATGGTAGTTTTCCAGTTAATTGTATAGTTTCATTTATTTAGGGTTTAGCAATAAGATCTTGCATGCTCACAAGATTGTAGCTAACTCAAGGTGATTTTGGGGTTCCCCACACATTTGATGTATATAAATAAGAGCTCTTTGCTCATTTGTAATTAAATTTTGCACACAATAGTAATATATGCTATGCCACCTTGCCTGAAATATTGTTGTTATGTATTTGTTCATGAGTTTTTACTGTGATAATAAATGGCTGTGCCACCTTTCTTGAATGCTATTATTATGGTATTTGTTCATCTTAGTTAAATAGAGTTGCTAGTTTGATCGTTTATTGTATGCATGTTTTGCCAATGCAATTTGTTTTCCTAGTTTGCTATCTTATGTTATGTTTAATAGTTGTTCTTTCAATCTACGCCTTAGATAGGGGTTCTTCCTCCTTGGAAATTTAGTAATTGAGCTTATCATTTGATGTCATCCCTAATAAACTTCATATCCGCCTACACCTTAGACAGGGGTCCCTCCTCCTTGGAAATCATGTTGTAGAGTTTATTGTATAAAAAATTTCCTGCTCCTTTTTCCTCATGCTCTGTTTTCTTGAAAAGATTGGATAGATTAAAAGCATTTAGTTTAGTTGTATTTAAAGATCTACAAAACCAGAGAAAATCCTTAGTTGCAACATTCTTGGTTTCCTTAACCTTGTGCCTCTTCCAGCTGAGTAAAAAAAGATAGGATTTAGAATACTTTATTTTTCAATGCATATCAGCATAAGAGGGAGCTTTCCCTCCTAATTTGAAGATTAGTCATTACACATTGTGCATAGCTGTTCATACCAACTCGCACTCTAGAGGTACTAATTGTTACACCAATAGTTTTCTAGCGCCCATCGTGGGGTACGAGGCAAGAAAAATTCAAGAAAGCTTCAATGCTTTATGTCACAAGAATGACCATTTTGCATCCTGTTGCTCCAGTTCAACAACCAGGACTTACTCCGACCATTATACAACCATATTTTTTTCTCATTGAAGCGGAGCAATTGGATATCATCAGTATCCTGTGCAGTTTTATCTTTGAGAATCATACATCAACTACTTAGTGGAGAAACACAGCTACTACTCTGGACAAAGAAGAAGAAAGAGCGGATCTAGTAGCCAGTAGACTAGTTTTGCCACCACCTACATGGAAATAAAGCATCTCGGTGTAGCAAGTATACATGAGAAGGAGAAATAATCCTCTCTTTCAAGAAGGCCTGATCTTTGAGGAGGTTCTTGAGCATTTCCTAGATGCATGAGAAGAAGTATCTATAGTACCAATTGAAGCAATGGGTGACAACAACAACAACAACAACGAGAACGACAATGGTAAGAATGGAAGGAACATAAGATGTCCAACTCCATTACCATGGGGTGACAATATTAGACTCTTGGCCTTAACAGGACATCATGAAGTACTTGTGGGATCACAAAAGCATTTTCACTGATTCCATGATGATGGGTCTAGACACCTTGATGAACATATTTTAGTATTCATAACAACTTGCTCCATTTTGCATGTTTCACATGAAGACATCACCGTTTGTATCTTTGTAGAGACCTTGGAGAATAACACTAAAAATTGGTTCAATCATCTTGATCTAGACATTATTACAAGTTGGGCAGTCATGAGTGAAAGATTCTTGGCGAGATTCAAGCCCACCGAGGACAACCATCAATTATTTGTGCAACTCTCAAACTCAAAGATGGAGGCACATGAACCAATGAGGGAGTTCATAGCAAGGTTTAATCACCTTGTCACATGGATTTCCCATACTCTCAATCCATTCAATGAGATTTTGATGAGTAGCTTCATCAATGCACTACCATCAGAAATAGCCTTTTTCTTGAAAGGAAGTCAAGGAATAGATCTACAACTCACATAAGAAGAAGCTATCAAGCTTGAAGATAACATGATCATGACGAGAAAGATGAAGAATAATTCAATTAGACCACTTGTTCAAGCATCTGTTGATCCACTGCTACAAAAGGTAGCTAATGAGGTGACTATTCTCAAAAGGAAATCACCCACTCAAGGGTAGCAAGCCATGCCTACACTACCACCATATCAACCTCAACAGTCATACCAGTCAAAGAGGAATAACTTCCAGCCATTCAACAATTACAAGCCAAGGTTTCCGCAAGGAGAACCAAGATAAATGAATGATGTTGAGAAGGTTATAGTCTATTACACTTTCCATGATTCTAATACACACACCAGAGCCACGTGTCTAGAAAATCAAAGGAGGAATCAACTTATGAGATTTTCTGATACTACTCCAAGTACAAGTTTAGGTTTTGTACCTTCACCAACTACAAATGTTGTCTCACCACAAACAAACAACTTTGATGGCGACTCTGCAATGGGATACTTTGACAGAGAACCCATTAATGAACAAGAAGAAGAATACCGCCAATTTTCTCTTGCATTCAATCATGAGAACATCTCGTCGCTTGTGTTCACACATGCGCAACAATTTAAAGAACACAAAGAAGAGGAAAAGCATAATACAAATGAAAAGGGAAAGGATGTGCCTTCCACTTCCAATCCCAAGTCTTCACAAGAGAACATTGTGTTGGTTGCTCAAGAGCCCTCTTTAGAAAACTTTGACATTGTGTCTTCCATGATGAAGACAAAGGTACAAATCTCACAATTGAAGTATCTTCAGGATCATCCAAAGTAGTTGGAAAGGATTCTCAAGGTTGTAAAGAAGAAGGCTGCAATCCAACGTACAGTGCCAGAGTCATCCATGCCAACAAAAGAAAATCCAAAACCATTCTATATATCTTTGTATATAGGAGGCTTTAAAATCAGAAATTGTATCATAGATAGCGGAGCTTCAAACAATGTTATTCCCCTATAGATCGTGAACATGTTGGGACTTTTGTGTACCAAAACTCAGGAAAAGTTTTACTCACTTGAGTCAAATCTGTTGTCAGTGGTCAGTCAACTGAAGGATGCACAAGTAAGGCTAGCTTCTTGTCTTGAGAAGAAAATAATGATGACTACCTTGGTAGCTAACATTCCTACCAGCTATGAAATGTTACTCAATAGGAGCTTCTGCAAAGACCTCAGAGGTGAGATTCAATTGGATTGGTCGTTTGCGATAGTTCCATTGAAGAAGGGAACTTTCAAGCCAGAGCCTGAGGCCAAGTCAAGGTTCATAGTGTTGAAGTCCCAAGACCCCAAAGTGCAAGTTTTGTATCAAGACATGGGTCTGGGCACATATGCTGTGGTGTTAGAAGTAATTGAAGATTGTTAGAATTTTTCACTTTCCATGGAATTGTCAAATGAAGAATCAAAAATATGGAAAATGTAGTTCGATGATAGTTGCTCAACATCAGGCTCAGGAGTGGGAGTAGTGATTATTTCTCTCGAAGGTCGTCTATATCCATTCACATATAGGTTGCAATTTGAATTCACCAATAACACTACTGAATACGAGGCACTTTTATTAGGTCTCAAGAATGTGAAGGATATGGGGATCAAACTGCTTAAAGTTGAAGGAGATGTAGAGTTGATTGTTAAACAAGTCAGGGAGCAATTTCAAGTTAGAAAGAATCACCTTCAACCCTACAGGCAGAGGGTGTGGAATTCTATTGACTTTTTCGATGCATTTAACATCAAATACATTCCAAGAACAGATAATAGAAAAGTTGATGCCCTTGCAGTGTTAGCTGCTCTTTTCATGACACATTCTGACTTTCATCAGAATTATTTTTCTATTGAATTGATGTACAGATCAGCTGTACTAGATAATTCAAACAACTAGCAAGTCTTTGATGACGATGTTGATATTGAAGATTTTCTCATCATAGGAGACAACTCTAAAGATTTGTTCTTTGAAGGAAGTTCTACTCCTTTTAGAGAGTTAATTACAGAAGACTCAGAAGCTATAAACTCCAAGATCATACAACTTAAAGGAAATCAAATTCCCAAGGGTTTTGTATCTTTAGAAGATATTTTTGATAGACATGACTGATACATCCAAGATCAAAGGATGTTAGGTGTTATTACTTTTGTAGAGAATTAACAGTAAATGTTGTCAATAAAGAGAAGCCTTGGCTTGTTAATCTAGGCAAGTGTTGTACTCCAGAAGAAGATGAGAAGTTTACCGCCTTGTTCAAACAATACATGGATGTATTTGCCCAGTCTTATGAAGACTTGGAGGTGTTCACACCCATATAATTGTCACATACAATTCCTCTAAAGTTTGATGTCAAGCCTTTTAAGAAAAAGAAGAGACATTATAATCCACAAATCCAAGATACTATCTACACAAAGATTCAGAAGATGGTGGACTTGAAGATAATATTTCAATTCATCACTCCACCTGGGTGTCTAACATAGTTCCTGTGTGCTAAAAGAACAATGAGGTCAAAATTTGTATGGATTTAAGGAATTTGAATTAGTCATCCTTAAAGGGTAATTACCCATTACCAATCATGGAACATACCTTTTAGATAGTCACCAGATCAAAGATGCTATCACTTCTTGATGGTTTTTTTGGTTACAATCAGATTGCAGTGGTAGCGGAGGATCAAATCAAAACAACTTTCACCACACCATGGGGGATGTTTTCTTAAGAGAGGATGCCTTTTGACCTTATCAACGTCAGTGTGACATTTCAGAGGGCCATGGATTTGGCATTTGGGGATTTCAAGGACAAGATCATAGTCATCTACCTTGATGACTTAGCCATTTTCTCAAATAAATGGGAAGACCACTTTTCACACCTCGTGAAAGTGTTCGAAAGATGCAGGTATCATAAGATATCATTGAATCCCAAGAAGAACATCTTTGCGGTGACAAAGGGAAAGCTACTTGGCCATATAATTTCCAAAGAGGGGACTAGAATTGACCCAAGTCGGGTGGACTCAATCAAAAACTTGTCTCTCCCAACAAACAAAATGCAGGTGCACTCTTTTTTTGGTAAAGTCAACTTTATCCAAAGGTTTGTACCTAATTTCTCAGAGTTGACAAAGGAGATTTCAACAATGATGAAAAAGATGTCCACTTTCATATGGACAGAAGAAGGAAACACAAGCCTTTATTAAAATCAAAGAAGCTATTGCTAATGCACTAGTGTGGGTTCATCCTTACTTTAGGAAGGATTTCATCTTCTAATGTTATGCGTTGGAATACACATTGTCTACTATATTGACTTAGAAGCTCAATGAAGAAGGGGAATCTCCAATTGCTTTCATGAGTGCCAGTTTTAAGGATACTGAATTGTACTATTCTTAGATTGAGAAGAATGCATATGCTGTCATCAAAAATTTCAAGAATTTCAGATTCTATCTTTTGAATTCACATACAACAGTGTTTGTCACTGATCCAATGGTTAAAACTATGCTAACTCAAAAGGAGATGGGAACAAAAAGAGGAAACCGAATTGCAAAAGTTCAAGAGTATGATCTAGAAATCAAGCCACCTAATCTCGTTTGTAGGAAAGGTCTTTGTCAATTATTGCAGAAGATGGAGATCAAAAGCATCAGAGAAATGGTGGAATTGAAACTGAGCAAGAAATTGAAGAGGACCTTCCTTTGGTCCTATTTGTTGATTTTTTGGAGGAATGGTACACACCCTTGTGGTATTATTCAACTTATGGAGAATGTCCACATCACATTGACAAAAAAAAAGAGAACATTGAAACTGAAAGCACAAAACTTTGTGCTTATAAATAACGTTATGTACAAGCATGGCCTTGATAGAGATTTTCTATTATGCGTCAGAAGGAACCAACAACAGAGATTATTGGAAGCTTTTCACAATCAAGCATGCAGAGGACACTTCTCATCGACGGTCACTGCATTTAAAATCCAACAAGAAAATTTTTATTGGCCAACTATGTTTCACGACACATAGGAATGGGCATACAATTGTCAGATGTGTTAGCAGTTTGCTGGCAAAGTTAGATTGGCATCTCTTCCACTTAGGCCAGTGATTATCAATGCTCAATTTCAACAATGGGGTATAGATTTTGTAGGTCCTATCAACCCAAGTTCTAGTAAGGGGCATGTCTATGTTGTGATAGCAATAGATTATTTCACAAAATGGGTTGAGGTAGTTCCTACCAAACGAGCTACTTTTGAAGTTTTCTATGAATTTCTAAAGGAGAACATCATTTCACGCTTCACAGTGCCTCGTAAAATTGTGACTGATAATGTAACGTGTTTCTTGTTAGAGGAGCTACTGGAGTTTTGTTTTGATCATGAAATCATGTTGTCACACTCATTAGATTATTATCCTCAGGGTAATGGATAGGCCAAGTCATCAAACAAGAACATAGTCACAATCGTGCATAAGCTAGTTGACTCAAATTAGCAGGCTTGGCACAAAAAATATATGATGCTCTTTGGGCTGATAGAATCACTCCCAAAAGAGCCATTGGTACCTCGACTTTTATACTTTTGTATGTTACAAAAGTAATTATGCCCATCACATTGGAGCTATCTGCCTTATAGTTGGCATCTACACTAGTTCAAAGATTCTGTTCAGAAGCGGATGCTGTGCCTTATGAAACTTGAATAGGAAAGGGTAGAGGTGGTTGATAGAATCACTCAGCATCAAGAATGAGTGAAAAATATTTTTGATAAGAAGGCTTGTCAAAGAGACTTCGAGATCGGAGATCAAGTCCTATTGTGGGACAAAAGACACAAACCTAAAGGAATGCATGGCAAGTTTGATTCCTTATGGTTGGGGCCTTTTTAGATCCATGAGTCAAGAGGAGAGAACACACACATTCTCTTGTATTCAGATGGAAGGCTTCTCCCACTTCTTTATAGGGGAAATATCTCAAACACTTCAACCCTTCGAGGGAGGAGTAACTTTTTGTAAATAATTTATTTATTATTTATCATTATGTCGTAATGTGTTTCCCTGTTCTGTGATGTTTTGTCATGTTTTAGGTGATTTAGGTAGTCTTCTTTTTAGGTGATTAGGAAAACTTCAAGTTTTTAGGTGATTAGGGAAAAAATCTTGACTCAATGCCCAATTGATAAGTCATTGGTCTACAAAAACACAAAGAATGTCAGTTCTCCTATGCCGTAAGTATTCACATGGTCACCAGACAGAGCCTAATGTTGTACCCAAACCAATTTTTTTTGCTTCATTAAGGAATTTTGCTTAAAAGAGTCTAAATCTTATTAAAATGATGTCAAAAGAAGTATGGAATTTGAGTTAGTTTGATGTCAAGAGGATACTAGTGAAATTTGGAAAAAATGAAAATTATGGTTTCAAACACCCTGTTTCAGGTAGCAAACCCCTAAAAAATTGAAACTTGTTAAAATTGGCTGAAATTAATTTTGATTGGCTTATTTCACATCATAATCTCAGTGGTGAAGTCAAATTTAGTTAAAAGTTAGCTTAAGCATGGTGGGTAATTTTCACTTTTTTAAGAGAAAAGTTAGGACCTCCAAGGTCGTCAATGGCAGTTGACCAGTACCAGGTGTCAAAATCTAAGCCTGAAACTCAAAGCAGAACATTCTATGATTAAAGATGCTAAAAAAGATGCTTCACGACGAAGGGGATTTTCAAATGGCAAAAATTGCAAAAAATATTCTAAGTCTAGAAACATTTCACTTTGTAACGTGGGAGACGCTTGCACACTCAACTCCAGAATCAACTTTGTAGTGGCCGTGCATGTGAAAATGGTGAAATACAGTCACACACATGTGCCAATAGCAATAGTGTTGCTACGTGGTCAACTCAATAGGCGTCAAGGCATTCGTGAAGAGTGAAGTGGAGGAAATTATCACTTCTAGAGAAAATTTGCACCCCTATAGCTTAGGGGTGCCCTTCAATTTGAAGGCTCAGATTCAATTATTTCTGGTTGCAGATACATTCATTCTCTTCAATTTTCAGTCAGCTTTCTGGAAAGCTATCAAGTGAGTCCATCCGACTTGCGAAACTCCAGTAATTGAAGGCAAAAGAAGAAGGTACAAAGATTTTACACATCACAAAGACTGTCAAATTTGTAGTTTTTGCACCCCTGTAGCCAAGGGGTGCCCTTGAATTAGACACCAGATGAATGAATTTGTAGAATCTGTTTCCAGGAGATATTTTCTAATTCATCCCAGCTCCATGATGCATTCATTTGCAAGATTGTTAGATGTGCTGAGTGACTGTGGTAGTGGTTCTAGTGAACATGTAAAATGGAGGGAAAATAAAAGTGGAAATATCAAAATGTACCTCTATAGGCCAGGGGCGCCTAGCCTTTTGGCCAACTAGATGAAGTTTTTAGTAGCCGTCGTCTTCATGAGACGTGTGTAGGATCCTCCTAGCTATTCAGTGAATCCAACCATTAACCCTCACGGTTTGTCAAATGCTCGTGAGTGAAGAATCAATGAAAAATATTGAAGAATGAAAACAAGCAGAAAAATGGCTAAGTATGGGATTTACATACTCCCTTGGAAAAGGTGCCCTTCTATTGGAGGTTTTAGAAGCAATTTTCTCACTTTGTCACTTCCAGGAACATCTCTCCCAACTTGTTTCATCTTTGAGATGGGATCAACGATGCATGCATCAGAGCAATTCAGCTCTCGGTGTCAAGGGTCAAAGTACAACGTTCAGTTGAAAGTTGCAAATTGCAAAAATCATTCTTAAGATGGTAATTGCGCCTCTGTAGGCCAGGGGCGCCCTTGTATTTGAGGGCCTTAAACTCACTTTCAGATGCTCCACGTATAGTCATTCTTTGTGGAATTCTTCTAGCTACGTGATGGATCCAATATCCAGTCGACGAGAGTTATCATTCACCGACAGTTGCAGATTGAAGCAGGAAATGGAAAAATCAGAAAATGGTTGTTTGGTGGCATGTATATTATTTTAATAAAAGGAGACTTTTATTTTTTAGGCACCAAATGTGGTTTTTAACTCTTGCAGCTCCCAACACACATTTGATTGGAGTAGTTCTAGCTACACAATGGATGTGTCTACTCAGCTCTAACATCAACTGGGCATCTGGGAAATTAGAGTTCAATAGAGGCTATGGTGACATTTTTAATGAACTACAAAATAGGAAGTTAGCTAAAAATCTCTACTTTTGAATGGGGATGCTTGGAAAGTCAAACTTTGAATTTTTGGAATTAGTAAAATATTCTAAGCTGGCCCAGAAAGAGAGAATTTAGTTAACTCAATTAAAAAATATTAAATCTTCAGTTTCAACAGTCAAATTTAATAAAGACGATTTTCTTCAATATTTTAATATTGGCGCCTATTTTTAGACTCAATTGCAATTCACATGTTGAGTTAAGCTAAATATTTTAATATTTTAATATTTTTGAAACTCCAAGTCAGTTTCTGTTGAACGAAGTGAGGTCCAATTAGATGTTTTCTTTCCAGATAAGAGTTTCTACTTGCAATTGGCGCCTAAACCCTCAAATTTCTTTATTAATATGAAAAAGGTGTTTATTTCTCTCACAATTGGTTGAGTGCAAGTGAATTTATTCATTGTGCAAGCGGATTTTCTCATTGTGCAAGCATTTGAAGGTGCTATAGATATTATTTTTTAGATTTCCCTGCAGATATAGGTCTAGAATAATCAACAGACTTCAGACAAGCATGGAAATTTTTGTAGAAGTAGAAACATAAAACTTCTATCTTTTGTCTTAAATTCTTCTATTCTTAGGTTTTCTCTGCATGTCCAAGAATTTGGCCACTTTTGACAATTTTGATCATTTGGGTTGGTTGTGCACAACGTTCTCTACAAAACCCATGTGTTAGATTTTTTTCAGGAAAAAATTCCTCGAAGCTTCAATTCTTGAAGCTCTCATTTTCTCAACTTAAATTCCTTTTCATGGTGGAGTAAAAGTCAATATTTTTCAAAACGGAGGATCTCGCTTGGCTTAGAATCATCTTCTACACAAAACCCATATTTCAGTTTTTCTCAAAAAAATTGCCCTCTGACAAGTCTAAAACCCCTGCAGTTCTCGACTAAAAAGTCTTTGCATGTCAAGCTAAATGGTGTTTTTTCATAATTCTGATGTTGTGGGTCGTCTTAGAATCACTTTCTGCACAAAACCCATGTCTCAAATTTTTTTGTGAAAATTGCCCTCCAATCGACTATTTTGAGCCTCATCAGGAGACGTTTTAGCTTTCTAGAGAAGGTTGTCAGAACATAGTCGAGTTTACAGTCAACAAACAAATTTTCTAGAATGCAGTACACATATATCGAATTCAAGACTAAGTCTTGGTTCATGACTTCATCGGAACAGTTGACACCAATTTGCATAAGGTGCTTCCAGAGGCTATCTTGGATCCGATTAAGATAAATCAAGCAATACTTCAAAACATCCAAGAATCCAGGTTGCTAGAGGTGGATTCACTCCCTATTTCAGTTCAATGCATAGAATTCATGGTGTCTTGTGTCAAGCATTATAATTTTACTACTCGAGAAATTCAATTGGTAGATGGACGGGTGATTTACAGTCTCAAGCCCCCAGACATTGAAATGTGTTTTGATATTCGTTAGCATCCGAATAGTTTGGTCATTACCATGGATTAGTGTGAAAAGGAATTCAATGCTGATAAGGACATGTGTCAGAGAAAAATGGCAGCAAGGTGGTTAAAATAGAAGAAAGTTAAATTGCCAAACAATGTGGGTCGTAGAGAGTTCAAAGATGAGTATGCGATTTTGATCACTCTTCTTAATCGTGTTTCTGGTCATGCAGATGCCAATAAATTCCAGCCTTGGATGTACTACATCATTGCTCAAATTGTTTCCAGGTGAGAGCATTACAACTGGGCTTCTTTGATCAACAACATTCTCCACAAGTAGATTATTGGTTTCCTAGTTGCCCACCAATTTCACATGTGTTCGTACCTCGTATACCTGGTTTCCTACCAGGGTTAGTTTAGAGGTTGAACACAGTGGGGATTCTCAGTGTATAGAAGGTTTATCAATACTACGACTAGCTTGATTTCACAAAGTTTGAGCAAAATTTCAAGCTGAACCATAGATTTTGGATGGATTAGGGATGCTATGTCTCTTTTGCTCAATTAGGGTCTTTCACCTAATGGAAAGAGATAAATCTCACATTAAATATCTAGGTGGTTCACTCAAACTAATGTATGCATGATGAAATTATGACTAAATGCAATGTTCTAGATGCAACAAAGTGATAAAATTGATTGATTATGTATACAAACCTAATGAAATATGAAGTGTTTGAAAACATAGTGACGTTTGAAAAAGACTTAAAAAGGTGAACAAAAATGCAAATAGAATCAAACAGAAAGCTGTAACTCAGAATGTGTGAACCTGTAAGACTGATAAAGACTGAAAACAACTCTAAAATATGGAAATGTTGACTTTTTGACTGATTAAGACTCATTCACCACATTGGGCGAATCAATCCCAAGTCAGTGTTTCTTCCAAATGGGTACTAGAATATGCATTCAGCTCTAACAGGAACCTCCTATGGGACTCATTCACCATCCATGGCAAATTAGTCCTTTTTCAGTTTTCTACAAATTTAAGTTTCAAGCCTATACCTTGTCATCTACACAACACTTCCTGACGGAAACCCAGATCAAAATCTTAGAAAATAATTGGAAAACAACTTAAAGTTTGTTGTCTAACAGGGGGTTTTCCTTAGTCAAACCCCTAATTTGGTAATCAAACCTTGAATGAACAAAATTTACATAAAAACCTAGTCTTAAGTGTGTCTAAGACTAGGAAAATCTGAAGTGAGACAAAATCCTAGTCTAATGTGCTAGAATAAGATGAGAAAATGTGATTTAAATGATGCAAGACTTCAATCCTAGAAACCCTACAACATCTCAAATGAATGAAAATGTTATGCAAACCTAAAATATGAAGATAGAGAGAAATGGAAGATTGAATCACTTTGAAAACAAGTCTTTAGGTGTGATTTGATGGCTAGTTGCATCTCCTCAACCTAGATTTCTCCATGATTCACCATAGGAATCCATCATTAACTCTTTGCAATGTTCGATCTTAAATGAGAAGCGAGCTTGTAGACTTGCAAAAACCCTATCTTTCTGTCCAAAAGCATCAACTTTGCTATAAGAATGCTAATGAAACTTATATTGGAAGACTCTTAATACTTGACTTTTGATTTTTTCTTTGTAAAAATGACTAAGAGATGTGAAAAATGACCTAAAATGTGTATTTATAGGCATCGACACCTAATTTTCTCATTATTTAGACCTAAGAGGCCGACATCCATTGAAAAATTGAATTAAATTGATTGAATTCTCGCTCAAAATTAAAATTTTCCCCAAAAGGGACTCATTCACCACCCTTTGCGAATGGGTCCCACCAGAGGGGACTCATTCTCCAAAGGTGGTGAATGGGTCCCACTAGTGGTTTTTGGAGGTGGGTTTTTAGGATATGAGTGAATTAAGTGTTGTTTGTCAGGATTTAGATGATTTTTAAGTGAAACAGGCCTCTAGATAAAAAATAATTGGTCTTAGGGGCCTATAAATGCTATTTTGAAGAATGAATAATGTAGGGGTACTCAAAAGTAGGTCCAAATTAAGCATGAAATTGTCTCTTTTCTCAAGAGTTTCCAATTTTCTATGCCACATTTATCCCCCACTTTAGTGCCCATATGACTCTATGTGCATATGTAAGCTAAAGGACTATAAACAATACACTTTATTGCATAAAAGGATACTCCTTCAAAAGAGGGGAGAATGAAACCCCTAGTGTAGTTATCTATAAAACCACAACATTAGGAACCACATCTTACAACACAAATTTGTTAATTTTCCAAAAATAATTTTATCTAACTTCTAGAAGTCCAATTCGAGGGTAGATGTATTCCCCCCCCTTGATTTCGCTTGCTTTACAGAGGTGGAATCAAGGTAGCTATATAGCCATGCCGAAGAAGGAACAATCATACCGCAGGGAATTTCCAAGTACCATGCCACATAACGATGATTGATGATTTTGTGTGTGGAATCATGATTCCAACGCATCAAATGGCGTAAAAAACAGAGTTCCCTAGCTCCAGTTATGTCATTTTGAAGTAAAGGTACTTTATAAACTCTTAAGAAAGAAAATAACCTTATTTGAATGCTTAAGAGTAAAAGGGATGAAAATAGGTTAAAAGAGGTCGAGGAGAGTAATTTGTCACTTACTATTGCATTTTACCTTCTTGTAGCTCGAGAGTGATGAGTGAGACAAGAAGATGCCAAGTAGACGGGGTTACATGCCTTCACGACTGGATGAGCTTTGATAGCAGGTGGCACGCAATGAGTTGTACCATGAGGTGAGTCAATTCTACAACTTTCACTTAGTGATTTTGCAATGGTTTAATGAGTTTTAATGCATTTATAGGTTAATTTAGGATCTTGGAAAAAAAGTTCGCAAAGTGTCCCATTTCTTCACGAAGTGTCCCATTTCTTTGTGAAGTGTTCCAAAAGGGTTCTAAATTGTCTAAGGCCTTTAGGAAAGCACACTAGATAGACTTTAGTACACTTGCATGATGAATAATGTAAAAATTGAAGATATTAGATGAATTTTTAGAGCATATTGTTGTGATTTTCATAGTTACCTGCTTGGTCGTGACATCGGCTAGGGGGAGATAGATAATTTTTCTTAGAGACTTAGCTCCAACACTATCAACAGAGGAGGCAGAGGATCTTCAGGCAGTATGCATCTATTGGGCATACCCAATGCCACCTATGAGATACCACGATGCCATGGTAATGGCCCTATATGAGTGTTGGGATGTTGAAACATGTATGTTTCACCTCGCGATCATGGAGATGACCATCACCTTAGAGGATGTACGCCAGATTCTTCAAGTTCCTATTCAAGGAGAACAAGTATTTTTCTGAGGAGATCAGTTATTCATGAGAAGGTGGACATGTAGTACTGCCTTGATGAACCTATTCATGATGAGCGTGTGAGAGCGTGAATCAAGCTTCCTATGCTCTATATTCACAAGCCTCAATAGTGAGACAAATTATGATGCATACAGTGGCTCTTGTACTTAATCCTGATGGACGATCGACACACCTAGATGGAGGATTGGTTCACTTGATTCACGAGATGACAAAGCACACTATGGTCTATGCTTGGGGATGTTTCATCCTAGCACATCTTTATTATGATCTTGGCTGATTTGTTTTTTGAGAGATAAACAATATGGTGCACTATATGCTTCTACAGGTGTGGTTCCTTGAGCATATTACATGCACCAGGTCTATTGGTTTCCCATGTGCTATAGCCAAAGGATATCCATGAAACTTTGGCTATCCTCTACGATGCTTGTGGTAGGATGGAGACCTGCATTTTTGGAGGGTGAGATTTGACCGACTAGAGGAGGACGAGATCCTTTGGAGACCTTATCTACTCACACTACAATGGCCATATCCCATAGGACAATTGAGGAGGATGTAGATGGAAAATTTTTTAGTTGGTCAACATGACTATGTTGTACATCCTTTCTATTATGGGAGTCATGTGATAGTTTGGATAGGTGCATACACCATTGAGGGCATGCCCCTTCATCAGGATATCAGTGCAGAGTGTTCAGAGGCTAGGTGATACCATTCAACTCACTATAGACCATGTTGTTCAGAGTGACTCCAATGATTTAGATCATGATCGACCAACAATATCCAACGTTGATGACATCAGTAGCATAGATGAACACAAGGAGTGGTGGTTAGCAACATGACCAACTCTTGTATTTCCCATGGATGTCCCTACAGGTGATGCAAGATCAACACCAGATGAGGGAGATGAGGTAGAGGACAGGGCCGAGGATATATGATATAGGGCAAAAAATATATTCACTGATGTTATCAATGATGAGTATGATTCAGATGCTGATATTGACTATAAGGTCCAGGATGGAGGAGAGGTGGATGAGGATGAGGAGGAGGAGTATGGGGAGGATCCACACCTGAGCGAGGGTGATGAGTTAGTGGCTGAGGATTGACACGAATAGGGAGATTCTTCATACACTCGTGTGACCAAATCACATGTAGTAGCTGCAACAGACATCGGTACCCATAGTCATAGAGAGGCTAGCACGTCCTCCATGCCCCCTAGAGAGGATGAGGTTGATATCCCTTAGCCAACTGGAGATATAGGTGATGATGTTTTATTTTATGCATGTATTTTAGTGTTTATGCTTTATATATATATATCATGATGATGTTTACTAATTGTGTATTGTTTCTATCTTGCAGGAGCGACAAGAGACTGGCGAGAGTTCTATCATTAGGTTGCAACATAAATAGTACCTACATCCATCGATGAGGAGGATATGGAACCTAATTATGTGCCCCCATCAATCGTGGAGGAGGATCTAGAGTCACTCAGACCTTTCACGAGGCTATGAGCAGTGTATGAGAGAATGAGGAGATGACTCCGTTGAGGCGAAAGCATAGGACAATCATCCTAGACTCCAAAAAAGGTGGAGAGACTGCATGTAGAGATATCACGGCTATGGGAAGAGAGGAATCAAATAGTAGAGGAGCACCATGTAGCTCTTGGGCAAGTACAGGTTCTAGAGTTTGGACTCAGAGTCGGCAGATTGCGATCACGATCACACACGACCATCTCATGACGTCTGGGGATCGGATCATAGGCGCTAGAGCCTAAGGGGTCTAGTTCTCATAGACCTTGGTGATTTTACAAAATGTGTTATTGTGTGTGAATGTTAAATAGCAAAGTGATTAATTAAATAACTTGTGTAAAATTATTTAATTAATGTCTACATGATTTAACATGATTGGTGTGATCTAATGCAAAACATATTTTATTTTCACTTTAGATACAACATTGTTATGTTAAAGAGGGAATATTAAATTAGATAAACCTATAATTCATACAAGGATCGAAATTAACTTAACAAGGGGGTGAAAAGTATGAAACCTAAAGTAATTATAAAAATATCTTAAATAATTACCCTAGTGTTCAAGACAAACACATGATCAGTTGTCAAGAACGAAGCAATGTGAAAGTATTTAGAATGTAACCAAATAACTGTAGACAACACTACTTTATCAGTCATACTATTTAAAGAGACTAGAGGTAATACTGACATAGATGCGTGGCATTAATAGATTCCTTAAGGGGTGTTCCATAGAGCTTTGTTAAGACGTAAGCACCAGACCCATAACTGGTATCGATTATGTAAGATCCTAACCAATTAGGGCTACATTTATTTTTGTCTTCAAGGTCAGCGTGTGTATTGCGTTGATTCTCATAGAGAACAAAATAACTCTTACGAAACGTTCAAGGAATGACAAGAGTATTGTGTTTTTGTTGTAATTGTTTAATGTAATCCTGGAGATGCTCAAGAGCATTAATGCACTTTTCATCGAGCATCTCAAGCTAGTGCAATCATTGGTCTTTATAAGTGGTATCATCAATAAGGTCTTGAAGAGAAATTCTCAGCGTATGAATTTATAACTCCAAGGGCATGATCGCATTAGTACAATAAACAAGGTTATAGGGTGTAGTTCTCGTGGATAATCTAATACTTGTTCGATAAGCCCAAAACACATAATGTAATTGCGTATGCCAATCCTTATGATGTTTGTTAACAACTTTCTTTAGGATTTGTTCAAGAATCTTATTAGTGCTTTTAGCTTGTCCATTGGATTGCGGATAGTACAGTGTGGAAAATTGGTGTTGAATGTTTCCAAAATTTTCTTTATGTCATTATTCTTAAATGGAGTTTCATTGTTGAAAACTATTATGGTGGGAGTCCAAAGTGAGCAATTATTTGTTCCAATATGAAACGAAAAATTACTTCAGCATTTGTAGATCGAAGAGGAATAACTTCCACCCATTTTGTGAAATTGTCTGTTGCTATTATGATAAATGTATGTCTAGTAGAGGAGGGTGGTGAAATTTTTACAATGAAATCCAATCCCCATACTGAAAAATGGCCAAATGGGAATTTGGGAATGGATCTCAGAACCAGAGGCATGAATTAGATTGCTATGTTCTTGACATCTATGACATCATTTAACATAAGCAAATCAGTCTTTCTCCATATGCCTCCAATAATAGCCCATACGGATTACGTAAGAGACCATTGAAGGATCTTCTATACAACACATCAACTAGGATTATGTATTTGGCTGCTAGTTTGCATAAATGATTTTGAGTGTTTGTCATTGTGGGCTTGGGAATGGTACCATCTTTTAAATAATTGTATATTGTGTCATACCATTCTTGCGAGTCTTCTTGAATTGTTAAAATGTCTTCTAATCAGGTATCAATCAAAGGTTTCATGATTGGGTGAATAACAAAGGTGAAGTCTGTTGAAGGATCGTGTGGGGATATAAGAGAGGTTGCACTCGCCATCGTATCCGCATGTTGATTGTATTTTCATGGGATGTTATCAATGGTGAATGATTCAAACTTCTCTAATAGTTTCATTGTAAGATCCTTGTATTTTGATAATTTGTCATGTTTAGTTTGATATGTCCCATTGATTTGTTTGATTACTAATTGTGAATCACCAAAGATCTTGATATCTTTATCACCCATGGTTAAAGTAGCTCACAATCCTACGATTAATGCCTCATACTCAGCTGTGTTATTTGTACATAGGAAATTTAATCGATAGGACAAGGGAATAGGATTTCGGTCAGACAAAATTAATACCACTCCAGCACCAAAACCTATTCTATACTTAGACCCATCAAAATACAATTCCCATGTTTTAACATCTTTGGTCAAGACACTATCATCAGGAAAAGAAACATGATTAGGTAAAGCGAGAGTAGAAGGGGCATCGACTAAGTGATCGATTAAGGATTGTCCTTTGATTGCTTTTTGTGAAACAAATTTAAGATCAAACTCAGTTAACAACATCACCCACTTAGCTAAGCATCTAGAGAGATATGTTTTATTAAAAAGATGCTTAAGGGGATCAAATTTTTTTATGACTTCTATTTCAACGTTTAGCAAATAATGTCACAATTTACTAGTAGCTAATACAAGAGCTAAACATTGTTTTAAAATTAGTGAGTATCAAGTTTCATAATTGATTAAATTTTGACTGATGTAATAGACATGATGGCCTTTTCCATGATCATCTTGTTGAGCCAACAATGCTGCAAGAGCATGGGCTGATGTGGCTATGTAAAGGATAAATGGTTTGTTTGGCACAGCAGGTTGTAAAATGGGTGGAGTTGCAAGGTATTCCTTTAAACTCTCAAAAGGATGTTTACAATCCTCATTCCAATCAAAAGGTATATCCTTTTTGAGAAGATGTGTGAAGGGTAATGTGCGATCAGCTAAAGATGCAATGAAATGATGGATAGCTTGAATTTGTCCTTGTAATGCATGCGATTAAGAAATGTTTGTAGGAGGTGGCATGTTAATATTGGCATTAATTTTCTTTGTGTCCACCTCAATGCCTCTGTGAGATATGAAAAACCCTAAAAGTTTCTCACTATTTATGCCAAAGACACACTTTTTCGAATTTATGCACATGTTATAGTTATGTATACGTTCAAAGATTTTTCAAAGGACGTTCACATTGTCTTGTCTTGTTAAGGATTTAGCAAGGATGTAATCATCATAATCTTCCAATATTTTATGTATGTAATTATGAAATATCAATGTCATTGCTCATTGATAAGTTGCACCAACATTCTTTAATCCAAAAGGCATCACAACCCAACAAAATGTTCCCCAAACGGTTGTAAATGCGGTTTTGTATTGATCTTGTGGGTTGATAAATATTTGATTATAACTAGAAAATCCATCCATGAATGACAACAAAGCATGTCCAGTAGTACAATCCATGATCATGTCTATATTAGGAAGCAAAAAATCATCTTTAAAGAGGCTTTATTCAAGTCACAAAAATCTATGCATATCCTATACAATTATTGGGTTTAGCAACTCGCGGACAATGTTTGAGATCCAAGGAGAATAATCAATAGGAAAATTAAACCTACATCAAGGAGTTTTTCAAGCCTCCTTTAACATGAAAGGATATGTTAGGGTGCATTTTTCGATATTTTGGTGAACGGGTTTAGCATTTTCAACAAGAACAATGTTGTGTGTTACAATTTTCGGGAAAATTCTAGGCATATCAGAATGTTTCCAAGCAAAAATTTTTAGGAAAATCATGAAGTAAAGTTGTAGTGTCCTCTTGTTCTTCATCGTCAAGGCACTTCTCAATTTTAATAACTTTTTCTTTATCATCTATGTCCATTCGTATATCAATTGTATCTCCTAAGGGGAGTGCATTAGACTTAGGAACTTTAGGATCATATGGTTCTTCAGTGATATCACTGTCTTTTTGCTTGGTAATTATCACAACACAAGTAACCCGTTTCATGGGAGTAGTAGAGGATGTGTTTTCATATACTCTTAATATTTGTTTTAAAGCTTCATCACTTTCAGTGTACTCCCATGATGGTGGTAAATCCATATCAAGCAGTTCGAGATTTTTAATTGTGAGATTGTGTTTTGGTTGAAATGTAATAGTGTTGATATTCAAAGATGGTTTTTGAGTGGCTTTTGTCATCTTAGAAAAAGAATATCCTAACCTAATTTTTCTCTCTTGTGTATTAGGTTCTATAGGAACATGAATACCTTGTTCATTCTTTCCACATCCTTTTCCCTTATATCTCAATTGTTTCACAAGCTCATAGCCTTTCCCATAAAGTCTTTCCATTTCCTTTGGATTAGGTGAATGTTGATAATCTATCTCATCAAAATTGGTTGTGTACGTTGTAGTTTATTCCAAAGTAGAGGAGATAGATGCTTGAGAATATTTTTTAGAATTCTGAGTTGAAATAACAGTTGGTTGTTCTTGTTTCTCATCCTTTTTTCGTGTGATTATATATTCGCCCATAAATGAAGGTGTGAATTCTAAGGATCCCCAATCATCGCCAAATAATTTAGACATTGATTCCTCATCTTTTTGTTCAATTTAAAGAGGTTCTATATTGGATGTTGGAATTAATGTACATATTCAAAGGACTTGTGGTTCCTTTTTCAAGGTGTAAGCAATTTTCAGGCTTGGGGTCTATTTCAACTTGATAGATTTTGTTGTTATAGACATTCATTATATGATGAAGGGTCGAAGGCACTACATTCATCTCATGAATCCGTGGTCTTCCTAAAAGAAGATTATATGAAAGATCATAAGGCATGACATGAATAGGAGTTTGCATAGTAGCCACCCCAACTGTAATGGGCAAAGTGATTACACTGAGCAGTTGCTTTGATGTATTGTCAAATCCTCGAATGGATAAGGAATCAGGTTTTATTTGTGAATTTTCAACATGCAATCTATCAAGGAGATTCACACTACACAAATTTAGGGAAGAACCATTATCAATGAGGCTTCGTTTGATACCTATTCGATTGAATTGAGCAATTATCATAAAGGCTTCATTTTTTTTTTGTAACTCTAAAGGAGGGAGCTCATGTTGATGGAAAGTAATGTCTAGATTAACTCTATTCATTCCATGTATTAAAGCTTCCACATCATTTGGATTTGTACCAAGAGGAACCACAATGTGTTGTAAGGTTTTCTGAAGGATAGTGTGGTAATTTGGTGAATTCGAAAGTAAATCCCAAAGGAAGTCTTTGCAGGAGTATTCTTGAGTTTTTCAACAAGATTGTACTCCTTTGTGTGTGAGGGAAAATGAGGAGCACTAGGTGGATTAGGTAAAGGTAAAGAGGGTGGGGTTGGTTGCAGTGGTTGTGGGTTGTTGTGGGTATTATATGTATGAGAAATAGTAATATTACGTGATTGCTACAACACATCAGGTTTAGGTGGGTAAAGAGTAAACTCAGGTTTATTGGAAGGATGAAGTTTATGCAAGGGTGGGTAAAGAATGAGTTGAGGTTGAATCACATTAACGTCCTTAGTTTGAGATTGTTCACAAAAAATCTTAGTGGATGACTTAGTGAGATGGAGTCTTGAAGGCTTCATCTAACAGGTCAAAGTCATCATGACTAAAAGGTTTGAGATAAGTTATCACAATTGGTCGTAGCTTCAAGGAAAACTTTAGAGGCTTAACGCTCTTTGTTGTAGGTTGGTCATAGCAAACCTTAGTGGATTTAGGAAAGAGGAAGTCCCTAAGGATTCGACCTTAACAAGTCAAAGCCACAGACTAAAAGGTTTGAGAGATAAGGTATTGTTAATTGGTTTAGGCTTCTCATGGAAAGCTTTAGGAGATGAAGGAGTGAGAGGAAGTCCAAAAAGATTTCATCTAACTTGTCTACATAATCACTACTAAGAGGCTTGATGAGATGGTGTTTCTAAATCTGAATCATTTGTTCAAGGGTTGGTTTGATGTTTGTGGTCTTTGTTTTTATGTATTGACGAATTTGATTTAAAGAACTAGGAACTAACACTAAAAAACTTGCAAATTATACGCTATCCATAAATGCCATGAAAGGAAATGGATGCTTATGCAAATGAGTTAAATATAATAAAAAATAACCTAACCGGGGCCGAAAAATAAATTATGGAAACAAAAATGTAAAATAGAAATTGAATTCTAGAAATAATGATGCAAAGTGCATCTAGGACTCGACTACCTGTGGTGGCAAAATGAGTCCCCCAAGAGAGGTATTTTTAAAGTTTTTCTAATTTTACGTTTTTCTATGTGTTCAAAGTTTATACAAACGCAGAGAAATAATGGAAAAGCAGAATTTTGTAATGATTCGATAAAATGAAATGCAAAGCAGCATTCCAAAATGATAGTTTCACTAATGCAATTTGGTAAGCCCTAAGATGCAAAACAATGCCAAAGTCAATGCAATTGATTCCTTAGGATGTAAATGCAATGAAAATCGAAAAGATATAATGTCTAATATGTAGGTTAATATGTGTTCGGAAGTTTATACAATGCAGAGAAATAATGGAAAAATAGAATGTTGTAATGATTTGATAAAATGAAATGCAATAATGACATCTAAATGATAGTTTCACTAATGCAATTTTGGTAAGCCCTAGGATGCAAAAACAATGCCAAAGTAAATGCAATTGATTACTAGGATGTAAATGCAATGCAAATTAGAAAGAGATAATGTTCAATATGTAGGTTCACCAAAATGAACCATAGATTTTGGATGGATTAGGGATGCTATGTCTCATTTTCTCAATTAGGGTCTTTCACCTAATGGAAAGAGATAGATCCCACACCAAAAATCTAGGTGGTTCACTCAAACTAATGTATGTATGATGAAATTATGACTAAATGAAATGTTATAGATGCAAAAAAGTGATAAAATTGATTGATTATGTATGCAAACTAATGAAATATGAAGTGTTTGTTCACAATGACGCTTGCAAAGACTTAAAAAGGTAAAAAAAAATGCAAATAGAATCAAACAAAAAGTCAGAATTTAGAAAGTGTGCACCAGAAGACTGGCGCGAAGACTGAAACAACTCCTAAAATTTTGAAATGTTGATTTTTCTTCATCGGATCGAATCATTCACCACCTTGGGCAAATCGGCCCCGTGTCGTGGTTTCTACCCGTGAATTGGTTTCTGCCAAATGGGTAATAGAATTTGCATTTAGCTCTGATAGGCACCTCTAGTGGGACTCATTCACCATCCATGGAAAATCAGTCCTTTTTCTATTTTCTGCAAATTCAAATTTCAGACCAGTACTTTGTCACCTACACAACACTTCTTAACGGAAACCCATATCTGAATCTCCAAAAACACCTACAAAATAACTTAAAATTTGTTGTCTAATGGGGGTTTTGCTTGGTCAAACCCCTAATTTGGTAATCAAACCTTGAATGAACAAAATCTACATAAAACCCTAACCTTAAGTGTGTCTAAGACTTGAAAATCTGAAGTAAGACAAAACCCTATTCTAATGTGCTAGAATAAGATGAGAAAATGTGATTTGAATGATGCAAGACTTCAATCATAGAAACCCTACAACATCTCAAATGAATGAAAATGACATGAAAATGTTATGCAAACCTCAAATATGAAGATAAAGAGAAATAGAAGATGGAATCACTTTGAAAATAAGTCTTTAGGTGTGATTTGATGGCTAGTTGCATCTCCTCAACCTATATTTCTCCATGATTCACCATAAGAATTCATCATCAACTCTTTGCAATGTTGGATATTGAATGAGAAGCGAGCTTGAAGACTTACAAAAACCCTATCTTGCTATCCAAAAGCTTCAACTTTGCTGTAAGAATGCTAATGAAACTTATTGTGGAAGACTTAATACTTGAATTTTGATTTTTGCTTTTTAAAAATGACTAAGAGATGTGAAAAATGACCTAAAATGTGTATTTATAGGCATCAACATCTAATTTTCCCATTATTTAGATGTAAGAGATCGACATCCACTAAAAAATTGAATTAAATTGATTAAATTCCCGCTCAAAATTGAATTTTTCCCCAAAAGGGACTCATTCGCCACCCTTGGCGAATGGGTCCCACTAGAGGGGACTCATTCACCCAAGGTGGTGAATGGGTTCCACTAGTGGTTTTTGGAGGTTGGTTTTCAGGATACGAGTGAATTAAGTGTTGTTTGTCAAGATTGAGATGAATTTTAAGTGAAACAAGCCTCTAGATAAAAAAAATGGGTCTTAGGGGCCTATAAATGTTGTTTTGAAGAATGAATAATGTAGGGGTACTCAAAAGTAGGTCCAAATTAAGCGTGAAATTATCTCTTTTCTCAAGAGTATCCAATTTTCTATGCCACACAAGTGTGTGCAAGAAGCATTCTTGATGTACATAGTGAGGAACCTAGACTAGGAATTACATGTTTGTATCTCAACTGTTGCCAGAATAGCAATGGTAGAATGGGAAGACTGGTTCATTCAGTTCCCTACCTATACCTACATCAACATCTACAGATATATAGGAAATCCAACCATGCTACCTCATTATCCTTCAGATAGGATAGTCTTCATTGAGTTTCTAAGGCAATTATACGATATTCATTCATGTTTGTGCCACAAGTGCAAGACAACAACCAACTTTCCATTGCAAATGGGAATCTACTAGTGCAAGACAACAGTTGATGCCATGAATATGGGTCATGAGGTTTTAGATAAACTTAATCTTAAGTACCTCATTGATGCATGCACATATGACCCTTGGGGTTGTTATTCAACACACCTTAGTAGTCACCCTTACCACAAGCCTTCTATGGAAGATTACTAGGTCAATTGCGAGGATGAGTTCGAGGTGCGCCGATGTTAGAGGATGTGGGAGGATTTTTAGATGATAATGGGGATGTATTCCCTCAATTCTTCAAAGAATAGGTTGATACACAACCACTTCCAGCCATTTATCGGTTTGCCAAGGAATACTCATCTTTCAAAGAGAGATCAAGTAGAGTCATTTAGAACAGTATACTCTACCTAGATAGCAAGAAGACAAGGAGGGTAGCCATGCCAAGAAAAAATCCACCACTAGTGGAATATTCACTGCCATGTCCTCGTCAAAACCAAAACAAAATAAAAGGAGCAATCCTCCTAAAAGAAAGAAAGCGCCTAACAATTCAGAAGGAAAGGCACTTGTTATAGAAACACATGTGGAGCCAGCCAAAAATACAGTTCAGAGCATGCCAGAGCTAGAGGTATAGCCTCCCATTCCATCGCCAACCACACAACAATATCCAGTTCTAGTTCACATTGATTTGGACCTAGAATCACCACCGCGTAGTGATACCTCTACACATTCCCACTCATCGGGACTTCCTATGACTAGCACCGACCCTTCCAGTGAGATTAGTCAAGATTTGTCTTGGCTTGAGAATCAGTTGTGTAGGAAGATGAGGCATCCATCTTACAAACTTGACCTCTCATATTTTGATCATGTCTACCAGGATGCTCCAGATAAGAGAATAAAGAATCAAGTTCATGTAGAGAGGAACACTGAAAAGGAGATTATAATAGAGACCGATGCACCCCCAGAGGGTAAGAACTTGAACGAGGTAGAAGTTGAAGACTTTGACATGATAAAGGTCAACCTTGGTAGAAGCACATTCCAAGCAGAGGTTGATTTGCTTTAGGTTGCAATGAATAGCATAAAAGATAGGGTGATAAAGGATGGGGAAGACAAGGTGACCCTCAAGGCTAAAATCCAATAGATTCGTCAGTATATCTCTAACCTTGTGCATAGAATAGAAAATGTCACTGCCACAGATGCTATAGCTACCAGCAGAGTAGAATTAGAGTTCATCAAAAAGGGCCACTTTGTACTCATAGAGTTATATCAATTGAGGTACAATGCCTGTGAACTCCATCTATGGATCTAGGATGAGGAGCGAGAATTGGCAGTTGACAGACCTAGAGCTGAAATGATGATCTCTCATCTGAGGATGACATATGACTCGGTCACTGAAGAAGAAGATAAAGAAGCTATTTTTACTTGGAGGACATAATTAATCTTTAAGGAAAAATACAATATACGTTGGCTTTAGAGTTGGCTGAGAACAAAGACCATGTGACTAGTGCACTTCAATTTGTGAGGAATTTCGTGTCTCAAGTTCCTTGCTAGTATCAACATGAGGGTGGTGAGTACATGGAGTTTACTAATGTTTAGTCAGAGTTTCAGGTGCTTATCCATGGTATTTTTAGTGGGGATTTTGTTGGTTGTAAGTCAGATCAACTTACAGTCATGTTAGTGTGATTTGATGAATCAGTTAAGAGTAGAGGAGAACTTTAGAGTCAGATCATGACCAGTGAGGAGATGTTATGAAGACATAGTGTGCTATGAAAAAGTATCAATGCTCTAGATGGTGATGTAGTCAATAACCTGTAGAGGGGTTACTTGCTCGAGATCACAACTATTAAACTCCAGATCATGGATGTCCCACCTTTTTCAGGATAGACATCAGACACAATGGTTAATTTGATGCTTCTTTTCAAGTTAACTCGTTGTTCCATATTTCATGCTATGTGTGTCTTGGAATCATCAATGTACAGTTAGAGTTTTCATTTCAATAAGGACATGCATGTTGAACATGTCCATTTAGTTTAGTCTCATTTTGGTTAACTAATGCTAGTTTTCTAGTTAACTGTATAGTTTCATTTATTTAGGGTTTAGCAATAAGATATTGCATTCTCACAAGATTTTAGTTGACTCAAGGTGATTTTGGTGTTCCCTACACTTTGATGTCTATAAATAAGAGCTCTTTTCTCATTATTAATTAACTTTTGCACGCAATAGTAATAAATGCTGCACCACCTTGCTTGAAATATTGTTGTTCTATATCTGTTCATGAGCTTTTACTATGATAATAAATGGTTGCACCACCTTACTTGAATGTTATTATTATGGTATTTTTTCATCTTAGTTAAATGGAGTTACTAGTTTGATTGTTTATTGTATTCGTGTCTCGCCAATGCAATTTATTGTCCTAGTTTGCTATCTTAGTTTTCTATCTTATGTTATGTTTAATAGTTATACTTTCAATCTATGCCTCGGATAGGGGTTCCTCCTCCTTGGAAATTTGGAAAGAAGAATTATCATTTAAGTGTTGTTGCTAATAGGCTCATTGCATATCTACACCTTGGATATGGGTTCCTCATAAATTTAAGAATTGAGCATATCGTTTGATGTTGTGCCTAATAAACTTCATATCACCCTATGCCTCAGATAGGGGTCCCTCCTCCTTGGAAATCCATTTGTAGAGTTTATCGTATAAAAAAATTCCTACTCCCTTTTCCTCATTCTCTATTTTCTTGAGGAGATTGGATAGATTAAAATCATTTAGTTATATTGTAGTTAAAGATCTACAAAACTAGAGAAAATCCTTAGCTACAACATTCTTAGTTTCCTTAACCTTGTGCCTCTTCTAGCTAAGTCAAAAAAGATAGGATTTAAAATACTTTATTTTTCAATGCATATCAGCACAAGAGGGAGCTCCCCCTCCTAATTTGAAGAGTAGTCATTACGCATTGTGCATAGCTATTAGTACCAACTCGCACTCTAAAGGTGCTAATTGTTACACCAACATAGCTATATTACTTTACACATATATATATTAATACATATATATACTATATATACATATACATAATATTATTTTAATATCTCTATAGAAGCACTCATACTCATAACCTTCAATTGACATATATACACAAAGTCTATATATACATATATATGTTACCTTAGTCCAGTCAATATTCCCATGCATATGAGTAATCCATCCATGAGCATGTGTAGGTATGTCTACCTACGTATACTCATGTATGTATTCACTCACATGTATGAGTTTACCATAGAAATGTACATATATAAATATATATATTATGCATATATCTTATCAATATAAAAATAAAAACACAAGGAAGGAATTGCACTTAACATTATGACTTCATCACATTCCTCATTCCAAACATTCATAAAACAAGATTACAAACCAATATAAACATTCACAATCAAAACTAAAGATCACTTACCCTTTTACCCGAACTGACTTGACTTAACTAAGACCAACTAGGGTGTGAGTGTGTGAATTCTCAGTAAGGCCAAAGGTTACTAGACCAAGTTCTTCTCCTAAGTGATACTTCCCCTCTCTTCCCGAGGTTTGAACCCGTTCCTACATTCAATTTTGTTCATCATAATAGTAGTTAGCTGAATCAATACATTTGTATGCATCACAGATATTTCATATACAAAATCATTATTAAACATTAAATTGAATCAAACGTTCATTCATCATATTTCCATCAGAATTCATATATAAAATACATTCACATTTATTAAATAAATTTACCAAACAAGGTAATAGTAAATATGTAATAACACATGGGGTGTAACAAAAGAGCAAAGAAGCAAAATAAAAAATTAATGTGATTTGGCACAATGATAATCTAAGTAAGGATCAAAAGGACATCCAAAAATTCTTCTTACATTTCTATAAGGATCGCTTTACTTCAAAAGGTAATAATACTAAGTTCCATGAGGAAAGGGAGGAATGTAAAAAGATAATTCTAAGGAAGCTATTTGAAAAAGAGGTTGGAATGCTAAACAAGAAACTATCCATGGAGGAGATTAAATCTACAATCCTAGTCCTTAATAATGATGAGTCCCCATGGGTGGATGAAATTCCAATTGAATTATATAAGAAGAATATAGATTGGGTGAGTAATGATCTCCTCAAGGTATACATAGAAGCCACTGATTCTGGCTCTCTAGGTAGAAATATAAACAAGGGCATCATAAAGCTAATCCCCAAAGAAGAGGACAAGGAACTAGTAAAAATTGGAGACCTATAACCCTATTGAATGTATCTTAAATTTTTGCTAAAGCCATATACTTAAGGATTGCAGGACTGCTCTCAAAGATTATCAACAACACAAAATAGGTTTTATCAAGGGAAGGTACATTCTTGAGAACCTCCTAACAAGTTGGAAGGCAATGGAATAGTCTAAAACTTAAGGTCAAAATATTAGAATGCTTTTGGTGGACTTTGAGAAGGTATATGATATAATTGAGTGGCCATTCATAATGATGGTCCTTGAAACCTTTGTATTTTTGATGAGATTAGACAAAATTATTGAAGCACTAATGAAAGACACAAATGCACAAATAGAGATTAATGGATGATTGATAGAGGAGTTTGAGCTATAGAGATCCATAAGGCAAGTTTTCTCCTTAGCTTGTCCCTATATGTTATTTCTACAAATTCTATTCAACCCCAAAGTAAATGGTCTAATCCTACCAAATAAAGAGGAATTAATAAACCTACAATTTTTTAATGACACAACTCTTATTATAAGGCTAGAAGAGGATATTGTAGGCCATCTCATGTCCAAACTAGAACTCCTAGAAAGAGAAATGGGTGCAAGGATTTCAAAAGAAAAGTCTATCATGCTAAGTTGGGATGAAAATCAACCTCCTTGGTTTGAAAGGTTAGGGATACAATGGGGGGACCAAGTAAAACTATTAGATATTCAGGGATCCCATTTGTAGTTAGCCCCAACCTGAGAGATATGCGGGAGTGGGTGAAGATTAAAATTGAGAAGAAATTAAATAAATGGAATAAATAGTAACTCTCACTAGCTAGGAGGGCTCAAGTATGTCAAAAAATCCTAGCCTCTTACAACATTTACTATTCCTTAGCATGGCTCTTCAATAGCTATAAAGTGGAATAGATCCAAATGAAGTAGAAAATTGCATGCAATCAAGTGGGATTTTTTTTGCATGGGAAAGCATGTGGGGGGGCTTAGGGATCAAGAACCTTAAACAACAAGGCATATCCCTAGAAACAAAGTGGATTTTCAAGGCTCTTATAGGTGATGAGCCTTGCAAAGTTTTGGTTAGAAATAACATAAAGCTTGATACACCAAAAAAAGTCAGAACTTGGAAACACATGCCTCTTTGTCACTTAATCTTTGGTAGCTTTGCAATAAACCCCACTGGTTCTAAGGTATTTAAAAGTATCTGGAAATCCTAGGAAATCTGCAAAAACAAAATTATTGAGAAGTGTCAAATTGAAATTGATATGAATAAGATCTTCTTGGCAAGGTCCATATGGTAGAATTTTTTCCATAATAACAAACCCTTGGCAATATTATAGGGTTTTTCTACTAAATCTTGGAATAAAAAATGCCTATCCTTCTTTGAACATATATTAAATGAAGGTAAGCTAAAAATTTGGGAAACTTTGAGAAGAGAGTTTGAATTTCCACAAACCCAGAAAAGAACATATGAATTTATTAAGAAGAATGTGATGATACCCACAACTAACATGAATGTTGATAAAAATAATGTGCATGATTGTAATTGGTTGGAAAATAACAATATTGTAGGGTTAAAAGATAAAGAGATATATGGAATCCTGAACAACCATCTGAACCTTGCTGATGGTTTGAACCAAAAGTGGAAGGTGAACTTAAGCTGTAAGAAATGTAACCAAACTTTTAGTCATAACTAGAATAATACTTTGGAACCCAAAAAAGTAGCATTTAGATGGCTGCTACGAGGTTACCAAATGTGGACTCTAATAAGAACCCACTCATCTATAACATTTGTAAAAAATCTAATATTTTAATGCACATATTTTTTTATTGTTTTTTTGCAAAAGAGATTTGGAATATTTTAAAAATTCATATATTAAAGGATGGGAAAATAAGAGATGAAAGAAAATTAGATATTATCATGGGGAAGATTCATGGTTTTGTAAAAACTAATAACCTGATTTGGCTTATTCTATCAACTGGAATCTTATGGTTTATTTGGAAAACTAGGAATAAAGAAATCTACCAAGGCTATAGAAGAGATCCTACTGAGTCTTTTAGAAATCTCACACTCCATTCTGTCTATTGTAGGCATCTATCACTATCTAGGTTTCCAAGGAGAAATTCAAAAAAATGATGGAAGAATGTAAGATAGAGATCAATAAACAATAAATGACATTTGAAAATTAGTAGCTATACCATAAAGAGACCAACAACCCTGAGAAAAGTGGATACTTGAGCAACAAAAATACAAAACCTAGAGGAAATAAAAACAAAAGGAAAGAAAACAAAGATTAGGATGAGAGTTGTAGCAGTCCTCTCTCATCATTTTTTTTATTTACAGGATTATATATACAAATGTAACATCATTTATTGTTATAGGTAGGCATATAAACATGTAACTATGGTAGAAAATTAGTAGTTTAAGATATATGATGTACAAGTGGGAATATGTAATAGTCCCATGGCAACAGTACTCTAGAAGCTAAACTTTACTACTGTATCTTTCAACTATAATGAATATAAAAAAGTCTTCTTGAGTCTAAATTTTTATAACAACTTGACCTAACTATGTTTACTATCATAGGATGCTCCCTTTTCATGTAATATTTACTTTGTAAATTTGAGATAGATCCTCTAAGGTGTGGTGCCTTTGAACCAAGGGCCAAACCCTAAACTCTAATACCATCTTAAAGTCACCAAATATTATCTATTATACCTACACATTTATTCAAAGAAAGTAAAGCATCATCCAAAGATAAAAAAATAGAAATATTGGAAGTGTCTAAGGATACCAAAGAACACTAAAATTGAAGAATCTCACTTGACTGAATGAATGGCTAAGAAGGAAAAGATTCATTTCTAAAATAAGTATCTTAGGAGAGAAATAAACTTACTTCTACTAGGGCTGACCTATCCACATGAATTTTAATTTTTTAAAGAACATTCTACTTATACCAATGATATAGCTATGACTTGTCACTCAAATGGGGCTCAAAAAGTGAGATTTCATATTCTAACACAAGTTTTTTCTTCCATTTTCACTCCTACTTTCAATGATATTCCTACTGTTGTGATACCTACTCATGATATTTCCTTTAATACAATGAGTAGTTCCCACCCTACTAGTAACCCATTTCTTTCTTTCATTCACCCTATTAGTGTCATGTCCTCATTACATGCCAATAATGTTTTGCTTGCTTCTAAAATTCACCTTTCTAGAGACACCATTTCTACCCATATTACTAGTATTATTCCTTTGTATTATCCTACTTGTGTTACACCTTCATTCTATGCCACTTGTGCTTTAAATTTTAGTGTAAGACCTTTATGTTACATGCATATCATTCCTAGTATTACACATCATATCTTCATTAAGTTTCTAGCTAAGTACCACTGTATTATTATTTAATTTCCAATTATTGACTTCATTGTATTTGTTAATCCCAAATATTTTATCTTAGATTTGATTGTTAATTAATTAATTTATCATAAGATATTTATGTGAGGTGTGGTATTTTCTCCTATACATGCACATGTTTTAATGATATTAGTGTGATATTCATATTTCTTGACAAAATAAGTATATTTAATATTAATAAAGTATCTTATTAATTTCCAAATTAATGCATGGGTGAAAGTTCAAAGTTATGTCACCTTTTTATAATAAAAATGTTCAACGTTAACTTAATATTTTTACTTCAATCACTTGATGTTATTTTGAATGAGGTTAATCCCGAACTAGTTTTCCTCTTGGGTTTTATTCACATCTAGTTAGTTAAATTTACTTTAGTTTCAAATCATTTACTTTTTGTCTCATGTCATATGTTTATGAAAAATGTTATCCTATTGGTCGCCATGCATATACAATAAAGGTTCCTTTTATATAATATTGCATGCCTTTGTTTCTTGCATGCATTGTATAATCTAACATTCATTTATGACTCTATCTTGTGGAATTCATTTGATTTTATAGGTGATCTTAGTTGTTTGAGTCTATTTATTAACTCTTGAATAGTATCAAATATTCAAATCTATAACCCCATTCTTAATTTGGGAGTGTTTTTAGTGGAAACTTATGTTAGATGTATCTTGGTGCAAAATATACCTCACTATCGAGTCCAAAATGCTAAAAAACCTATAAATAAATAAATAAATAAATAAATATATAAATTTATATATTTTAGATCTAGAAAAAAATATTATTTTTAAGGTTTTGATCAAGATTTTAATTGCATAAAACTATAAATCTATAAGGATATATATAGATCCATATGGTTTTACAATCCATACTTTTCAAAAAATAGACTCTAATCATGGTATAGTCAACAAAATTTTCAAAGAATATTCTGTGTCATAAGATATCATCAATTATATGACATTATTTCAATTGGTTTTAATGGGAACTATATAATAGGAGATATTTCTTATATATTCATGATGTATGTAGTCCTTGAAGGGTCATGTTGATTTCCCCTTCCATCAATCCATTACTTGTACACATTTTTTTGCATATTTTCTCTCTTTTGGAGAGGGGTTTTCCTTATAGGTTTTTCTCCTTTTCTCTATTTATGAGACATTTTATACATTGGTACCTCATTAGGAATTATTTTTGGGATTAGCCAAGATCTAAAAACTGAAAAAAATTGAGCATAATAGTATGTTTATCATATAAATTAAGATTGTGTAAAATATACATAGATGCCTTACATATATAGGTAAGGTAGAGGAGGTGAGAAGGTAGGACATAATGACTAACTACCCCTCAAAATATGGAACACTTGTGATCTCACTTAAAAAGTGTGTGAGCAAGTGTAAAGTATGCATGTACTATGTGTCTCAAATAATGAGGACACATGCCTCAACCACATGAGGTGAGAAAAAAACATAAAATAGCCTAAGTAAATTAAGATAAGTGTGACTAGGTCAATCCTAGAAAGGTGATATTTTGTAACATTCCCAATATTCTACCCATTGATTTTTACCATGTTTAAGCTCACATGTTAATAAATATAGTGATTAATTTTTCTTTTCTAATCCAATAATAATTTGTACATTTGAAATAACCTCATTCCAAACTTTCCCATTGCATTATATTGAAACATTACAAAAACCCATGTAATGATTCCATATTACATAATTTCATGATAACATTACAATTTACATAGAGATGGATACATGAATACATAGCATCTAAGAGCTTACCAAAATAGAGATAAAAACTAATGTTGGCATAATATTTTTTCATTGATGTCAAAGGTGTGTTAATGACAATAGTTATCAGATAGAGGGCCTTAAATTCAAAGGTGTGTCAAAAAGTTCTTTGTCGGAGACACTTGGTTGAAGAGCTCTTTTAGTGCATTCATTCATGATTGATATCTATGTCAAGTTCTTGTTGAGCATTTATTTAGTGAGTTGTAATTTGGAAAGGTTGAAGCTTTTTTGGTGTTGAAGTAAAGGAAAGGCTAGTGCAAGTATTGATGCATTGGATTGTTGGAAAGATTAGTAAAGGTGTTAGTACAATTGGGAACATATATACATAGTGATATTGCAATTGGTTTCATAGTGGGTGCTCTTGATGAAATGGTCATGTAGTTAATACCTTGCTTCATACCAATGGTTATTGTTTCAAGATAGTATATGGCATTTTTTCTACAAGGTGATTGTTGATTACAAGTGTTCATGACAAAGACAACATAGTTGAAGCACCTCTCATGCTTTTTCCAATCATACTTCAAACCCCTAAAGATATATGGTTTAGGATTTATGGTTATCTTCGATGCAAATCCTTCTTATATTATAGTGACTTATATTATAACACTTTTACAACATTATTGGATATCTTTTAAAAGGTTACAGACTTTGATTTAAACTAGAGTAACAACTACTTCTCGAAGAATGCACTTTGACATAAAATTGAATGCTAGTGTTAGTTATGTTCAATTTTTACAACTACATTGGGATACAATGGTTTGACTATCCTTAGAAATGATCTTTGAAAGGTGATGAAAAAGAACTATGGTCACATTTTTTAGTTACATATAGTTTGATAACTATACCAAGACAATGATGGTATAAGGATATTTGCAAGTATATTGAGAGGTTTTGAATCATGGATTAAGCTTTGTGATAAGGTGTTGAAAACGATGGCACTTTGTTATTGCAAAAGATATGTATAGTGAAGGAGGTTTGGAAAATAGATATACATAATGCTATTACTGTTATTGAATTCATGATGTGTATTATATGTTGATTAGGATGAATGATCATGGTCTAAGTTTTGTAGTTGTATATGTTGCTTGACGATATAGGCACGACAGAAGATTATTGAAGGTGATAATACTATGATTCTTGTCAAGATTAAATACTGATAGGAAGTATTGCGTGACAATATGCTTGTGTGAAGGTTATACAAAGAAATGTGAGGCATGAACAATAGACGATAAAAGTTTATATGTTTCCTTATGTTCTATTTGTGCAAAGTTTTGTGTTTGTTTTCAAAGAGGGTTAATGATCAAATATGTGTAGGTTGGTTTAATGTCAAAGATAATGTACAGTGAAGGAGAATGAATGACAGTGTTATATAAAACCATTATATCACTGTGTTCATAAGTGTGATTTGCACAAGGGTGCGATCTACTTGAAAGCATTGATTCTTAGAGGTTGTAAGGTTGTGAGGGTGTTTATGTGATCAAAGGCATATGTAACAGGGAGAGTCACTATTTTGTATTAGTCTTTATAACCATTCAAATGATATGTTTGTCATAACATGTTTGGAGATTCTATGATCTCTATATCACAAGTATATCAGTATAAAGGTAAGATTGTATGAATAGTTTTTTCTTGTAAAAAAAGTGGTCATTCTTATATGTTGAGTTAGAAGTCAAAAAGGTGAGATTGGTGATTTATATCATACTATAAACAAAGATAAAGCAATGGATTGTATTGTAACATGGTAACCCCTTAAAGTTATATCTTTTATTTCATTGGAGATTGGTCATTAAGACCAAGGAGATTTGTCCAGTGAGGTAGTTGTATTTGTCAGTGAGGCATACTTGTAACCAATGAGGTTCCTTTTCCAGTGAGGCATAAAAAGTAGCTAGTGAATCTCTGTAATCAGTGGGATTTTATTAAGCTAGCGAGGCAACTTTTCTTGAGTGGTTTTTTATCCCTATGAGGGTTTTCCACTCATGAAAATATTGTGTTATGGTTCTTTCGTGTTATGAATCTTTTGAGTTTTTCATGTGGTTTAAAGATCTATATTGGCTGTCACATTTGAGTACATTCTTGAAATTAAACTTTTCATGATTATAAAGAAGTTCTGTGTTTTGGAAAATAATTGAATTTGAATTTGGTTATTGAAACATTGATTCACCCCCCCTCTCAGTGTTTCCCATACTCCAACAAGTGGTATAAGAGCTAGAACCTTGCAAAAATTTTAACCAACTTAAGGGTTCTTGGTAGTGGAGTACAATGGGCAAGCAATATAAAAATAAAGTTTCTAAAAAGGAGAAAGATTTGTATCAAGAGAGAGAGAAGTCTATTATGAAAGTTGATGATGTTTCTAATGTTCATCACTCTAAAGAATGTCATGTAGGAATGTCTAATGCAAAAAGAGATGAGTTATAGTTCATGGAGATTGCAAATAATCCATATGATGAAAATGATGAAGAGGAAGCACAAGTTTATCTTGAAGATGAATTGATCATTGCCTTAGATTAATTGAAGAAAGAAAGAGAAAAAGAAGAACTAAAGTTGAAGTATGAAGAATCTAATCAACTTGATGAACTAAAGAAGAATTGTGTAGAATCTGATCATATTATTGAGAAACTAAAGTTGCAATTGGAAGAGTTTAGAAAAGTGGAAGAAACCGCTTACAAGAAGTTGCAAACCAAAGTAGAAGATTTCCAAAAGTTAGAGGCTGAAATGTTGTCCCTAAAAGAGCTACTAGAGAAGGTAAATATGGATTTGAAAAGAAGTCTACAGAATGAGCAGAGCATCGAGTTGTTTGAAAAAATGTTGCTAAGTCAAAAATATTTGTCAAACAAATCTGGGATAGGATATGAAGGAGAAATGTGTAACAAAGCTACTACAGTGTTAAAGAAGCCAATGAAATTGACAAGCTCGTCAAAGGAGCAACATATGAACAAGGAGAATCAAGTTTTAATTTCAAAATGTTTACAGATAAGAATAATTATGAAGATGGATACAAAAGAATTCATGCCCCCAAGCAAAGTTTGAGAAGGTCATTGGCAAGGAAAATTAGGTACAATTATTCATGTTTCCATGGTTACTATTACTCTTGTAATGATTATGGACATAAAGAAATTGATTGTAGAAGGAGTAAATTTTCATTTCATATAAATATGAATGTAGTTTGTCACAAATGTACCAATCTTCGTCATATAGCACAATTTTGTAGAAGAAGTTTGGTGAGTCCATCTAATCATGATAAGAGGGAAAACATGTTAAACAAGAAAAAGAAAGAGCCTGAGACATTTTGGAGGAGGAA